>MNCI01014001.1:37977-103944 GCA_015680685.1 Gnetum montanum
AAAATATCTTAGCTAACTTGTCTCCCAAGTAAGGGAGTTACAACTTACCCATGTAGTTAGGAGATATTTCTCACTAATTTAATTGGGAAGTTAAGTAGTTGGGAAGTTGTACATAAAGTTAGGAGGAATTTATGCTAACACCAATATTTGTAAATATTATAAATATAATATTACAAATATTTTATCATTAATATTACAATTATGTTATGGGTAGTAATAATGTTTGAAAAAATAATGTCTTGAAGCCTTGGAATAATTAAATTCAAAAGGTAAGTCTAAAACCGGGGCTTCATGCTATTAGCATAGGTGACATTGTGTCATTGCTGACCATTTAAAATTTTATTTTTGATGATCTGATTTACCGGCATCGGCCCAAAATATCTCTTAACACCTGTCTCAGTGTGCCTTTGGGTCTTGGTTGCTGCGTTTTGTGGACTGGTATTCGATATCAAATGCTTTGGCGTCGGGCATGGCTACTATTTCGGATTGTAGGTTCCAGGGTGAATGACATTTGTGATTGCCATTTTTCACCGCCTAAAAAAAATTTGAAATGAATGCGTTCTTTGTGAAAGCCCAGGCCTGTTTGGCGAGGTTGCAAGCGGATTATTTTCCAGAAAACGTTCTGAGCCATGGAAGGCTCCTTTTTGAAATACTGGTCACAGGAAATGGTAAGGTAAGTTGCGAAACAACCCTGCAACTGCCCAAAAATCCTCTATGCAGTGCACACCTTGCAGTTCCGTGATGACATTGAAGGCACGTAGGTCTGAAACAGAAACCTGAAATTGAAGATTTCATTACTGAAATCAAAAGAACTACCGCTGCAAAGCTCTAATGGGCAGCAACAACCTTAGGGGCTCCTCCTGCTGCGAGAAAGTTTTTTTTTATTTATAACGGCAGGGATTTGGGTCATTGCATTGGCAGGAACCGCGTCGTTTCTTTCAGCGAGCTAAGAATGTGCAGCATCGCGAGACTGTGACTTCAGAGAAATTTTAGGGCCTTTTCCAATTTTGAATCACATCTTCTTGCTTCCTCTGCGTTTTTTTTCTTTTGCAGATCTGAAACCTTTCACAGTTAAGCGCGTCTGAACCAGGGTTGCGATTTGAATGCGTTTTCAACAGAGAAAATTCAGAATGCAGGTCTGTGTCATTTCTGGAATGATCTCTATTTTTTGGTTTTGCTATTTTTACTTCTTCAGAGATTGCAACTCGTATCTTCTCCATTTTCGTGATTCTCACCCTTGGTATCCTTTGAAGCTCAAACCGACGTTTCTCCATTTTAAAAAAAATTTGCTATTTATTCCTTCAAATCTTATCACTGCCTCCTTGAGAGACTGAAAATATGCTGCGGTAGTATATCCTCTCTCCTTTTTTTTAAAAAAAAATATTTTGGACTATTGTATGTAGCAACATGATTATTCCTAGAATTCTTTGTTTTCCACACCAATATTCCATTTTGGGCCACCCGCTAAATTCCATACCAATGATATGAAATAACACATTCACATCCTCCTACTCTTACAATAATGTTCAAGATGAGTCTTGTTGTTCCATAGAATGGCCAAATGTGCCAACAGATATATTTTCTTATAAGCTTGTGTATATTGTATCTTTGTAGCAATGAGGTGTTAGCCTAGTGGTAAGACTCTTATTTTTCTCTAAGTCATGGGTTTGATTTTAGTAGAAAATGTTGAGTTATAAAGTTTTTAATTAGAATACATATCTTGGGTTGCACATATATTATAATTAATTTTTGTTTCTAATGCCTCCTTCCCCCATTTTGACCCCTCATCTTTGTAACAACACCCTATGAATTAGTAAGGTTTTACCCTTAGACCTTTTGGTAAATATATATGTTTTATTATTTTTCATGCTTCTTAGGGTTTGGACCATGGACCTTGCTCTTATGACATATTTAAAAATATTATTATTATTTTATATTTATTTTTAATTATTATTTCTTGGTATTTACTAATGCTTGGTGCCTCTTGTAAAGAATAGGTTGAAAGGATGGTGGTGGCTCATTGCTAATATTTTATTATATTTTAATTAGAAATCTAAGTTTTCTCTCTTTAAGTTTCTCTAGTAAATCTAGTTTTCTAGAATATTTCTATAGGCGATTCTATATTAATTTCAACTTCTTCAACCAATGTTGAAATTTCTTCTTTTTTATCAATGTAGAAATTTTTGTTAATTTTCAAAATGTAGATTTACAATATTATAAGAAAAAACTTGTAATTCCTTTGTCTAGTGCTGTTAATACAACTAAGATACTTGATTTTGTTCTTCCTAATAATGTATATGAGTCATTGGTTATTGGTATTTCATGATAACATGTATTTATTTAAATTTTGGGTTACTTACCTTGTAATTATATTTGGTTTTGCAGTTAAATAATGTGATGGAAAAACATGACATCTAGGTCCTTCATACTAGGTATTATTCTTGTTTTTTTCTACTTGTTGAGTTAGGCAATGCTTCAATGTTGTAGATATAGAATCTTTTATAAATAAGTATTTAGTGTTAATAATTCATAAGTGGGCTCTATATTTTGATGTCCAATCTAAAGAACATGATAAATTTTCCTATTTTCTCAAGTTATATAATCTTCAATTAAATTTTTATAAAGTTGAGTAAGAAATTGTTAGTCTTATTAATCCCATTAAGCCTATGGAGTCTATTTTTATAGGTTTTGGGTATCATAGATGTTTTTTTTTTTTTTTAAATTAATCTTTGAAATCATGAAAATGAATTGGTACTACAACCAAGAAGAAATACTTGTATTTAGTTAATTATATATTATAATCTTTCTAATTCTTGCATTTTCTACCATCATGAAGGACATTTATTTAATGCCTATCCTTTTCTACTTAATGAAAAAGATTTTGAAGAAAATGAAAAATGTGTTGAAGCTGAAGATAGAAAAAAAAAAGAATACAAAGTTGAAGACATGAAAAATCAAGTTACTGTTAATGATAAGAATGATCAAATGACACTGAAGAATTTAGAGAAAATAGAATCTCCTATGTATATTTTTATTGGTATTAGAGATGTTGACTTTTTTGGTATATAAAAACCTTGAAAGTGGTGAAGTTATCAATGTGTTTTATAAGATCTTGTAGGGCTAAGGAAGCTAAGTTTGAAATACCAAAAAGACTATGAAGAAAGTAACAACTAACAATCTAAAATGCTAAAGCCCAAGAAAAGATGCAAGGAATTAGAGGAAATCACAAGAACAGGAGATGTCCCAGCTCCTAGAGAATATGTCTTGTAGACTATGAAGACATCTCTACTGAGAACCTTGGTCTTAGGTAAGGCATCTCCTAAAAATAGGAGATGTATCACACTGAGATGAGATGTCTCATCCTAAGATAAGACATATCCTCCAAGACATCTCATCTTTCAGTAAGACATCTCATCCTTGCTCAAGACAACTTGTGCCAAGTTAAGATGTCTCTCCTTCAAGCTAGCAAAAATAGTAATACATCTCAAGGCTCATAGAAGATGTCTCGACAAGCTGCTTCTAGACATTGTAGGGATTTTGATTGGTAAATGGAGGGGAATATGGATATAAAGAGAGAACATGCTCATTAGAAAAGTGCAAGCCTTGGACAAGAAATTGAACAAGTAGTTGTGCATATCTTTGTGAATTCAAGATCTTCAACTCTCTATAATTTGTTGTATTTTGTTATGTGACTCAAAGTAAGGAATTTGAAGTTCTAGTTTAATTCCCCCTTAATTCTCCTTCTTCTTTGTAACCCCTGAAGGATTGGATGTACTTCTTAAGGGAAGGCATCCTTTGTAAGACTTGAGAGCTTGTTGGAAGCTTGAGGGATTAGATGTGTTTCTTGAGAGAAAACATCCCTTGCAAAGCTCAAGAGTGTGTTGATTGCACTACAAGGTTGATGTGCTTCTTGAGGGAAGACATCTTTGGTAAAGGCTTATAGCTTGTTGGGACCTTAAGGAGTTGGATGTATTTCTAAGAGAAAGCATCCCTTGCAGAGCTATGTATCTTGCTTTTTAAAGGTTGTGATGTCCTTGAAACCATATTTTGAAGAAATAAAATCTAGAGGTGTATAAGGATTCTAGCCTCTGAGTGTGGATGTATCCAAGTTGGGGAACCATGTAAAATTAACTATGTGAAAGTTGGGTATTGTTGGCTTGAACTTATTTACCACTCTCTAAGTTTTCAATATTCAAGAGGTATCGAAGCCCTGGTACTCTTGGTATGAGCTTAAAAATTCAAGAGTGAACTATGGATGGATCATCTTACAGCAAGCCATCAATGTTCGATGGGATCAATTTTGCATATTGGATGACATGAATGCAAGGATTCATTGAATCCATGGAATTTGAAGTATGACAATCCACCCTAAAAGGATACACTCATCCCATTGATAGCATAATAGGAATTGCACTATCAAGAGATAAGTGGTTTGATGAAGATAAGAGAAAATTTATCTTTGATTAAAAAGCTATAAATTATCTTTATTATGCTCTTAGTAAACTTGAGTTTAATAGAATAGTTGGATGTAAAACTAGCAATGAAATTTGGGAAGTTTTAGAAGCCGCTTATTAGAGAACCTTAGTAGTTAAATAGTCTAAAATCCTAGTGTTACAAAGTGAATATAACATGTTAAAAATGAAGGAAGCATAAAGAATCAAAGATTATTTTTATAGGACCAATGACATAGTAGTTTCTATTAGAGGAATAGGGAAAATATTATTTAAAAGTGAAGTTATTATTAAGATGATTAGAACTTTACAGCTTGACTTTAGATCCAAAATTACTACCATGGAAGAAATTAGATATTTATCCATATTTAAAATTAAAGAATTACAAAGTGCACTTGTAGCATATGAGATGAATCTCATAAGTGAAGGTGCTATCAAGGAGAAACCTATTGCACTTAAAAGCTCCACAAAAGTGAAAGAGCCATTTGACTATGAAGAAAATAGTGATGATGAATTGGCTCTTTTATCAAGAAGAGTAAAGAAGCCTCTAGCACAAAAAGAGAAAATTTTCAATCAATTAAACAACAAAGGTAAGAAAAGAGGTAAGTAATTTAAAAATTCAAATTTTGATGCTCCTTCTATAGAATGTTAGGTATGTAGTGGAAGAGGACATGTGGCCTTCAAATGTCTTAATGCTAATAGGTTGCAACAGAAGGAGCCTATCAAGGAGGAAAGAAAAATAAGAAACCTCTACACAACTTGGGATGATGAACACATTGAAGAGGAAACTAATGATAGTTCAAATGGATCATATCTTCTATGCATGGCCCTAGAACATAAAGAATCCATCAATGACCAAATAAATGATGAAACTAAAGAAGTTGAAGATACAATTGAAGAAAGGTATGGTTTTCTTTGTAATGAGATTATTTCTTTTCAAAATTTATGCATCAAAATGAAAAAGGCCTAGTGATGAGTGAAAGATATCCAAAACATTATATGGATTATTTGAGTGATTGGTATTGCCATTTAGGCTCACAAATTTGCTTGCAACATTCATGAGTTTGATGCATGGTGTATTAAATAACTTGATTGGTAAGTGTTGTATTGTCTTTTTTTATGATATTTTGGTGTATAGCTCTAATGAGAAAGAGCACTTGGATCACTTAAGGATGGTGTGCCTTAAGTTGGAGGAGGCACAATTGATTATCAACATGAAGAAAAATCATTTCTTCAAGATGAAGATCACATATTTGGGACATGTGATTTCTAAAAATTAGATTCAGATGGAAGCTACCAAGTTGAAGGCTATTAGGGATTGACCAACTCCTAAGAATGTTGGAGAAGGTAAGATCATTCCTTGATTTAGCAGGTTTCTATAGATAGTTCATAAAAAATTTTAGTGGTATTTCATGGCCTACGTTTGCTTTGTTGAAGAAAAATAAAGAATTTCGGTGGGATAATAAAACCCAAGGGATATTTAACTTGTTGAAAGCAAAGATTATGAGTGAAACAATGCTTGTGACTCCAAAATTTTAGAAGCTTTTTTAGGTGGAGGTGGATGCAAGTAAACTTGCCATTGGTGGGGTACTTTCATAAGAAGGTAAGCATGTTGCTTACTTTTCTAAAAATTTAAATGAGTTAAGGAAAAAATATAGCATATATGAGGAGTTGTAATCTATTCTTTAAGTAATCAAGCACTGGAGGCATTACTTGTTTCCCAAGGAACTGACTTTGATGATGGACCAAAAAGCACTTTAATTTCTAAAAAAACAAAAAAATTTGAGTGCAAAGCACATGAAGTGGGCTACATAGTTACAAGAGTTCAATTTTGTGTTGAAGAAAAAAAAGTAGAAAAACTAATGTGGTGGCTGATGCATTATCCAGGGTGCATGTGGCAAATTTCAGCATACCTCATGTAGAAGGTATGGATGATTTTACCTCTTTTTATGAGCATGATATTGTTTTTGGGAAGCTTTGGAGCCTAACAGAGGCAATGATAAATAGGATAGATCAATGGAGGGACTATCATATTCAAGATGAATTGTTATGTAAGAATGGAAAGGTATGTATTTCTAATTGTGATTTTAGGAAAAAGATTTTGTTTGAAAAGGATTGTAGTGGCATGGTAGGTCATATGGGCAGGGACAAAACATTGGAACTTATGGGTAGGCACTATTTTTGGCCTAGTATGACAATAGAAGTTTCAAAATTTATAAAGGAGTGTCTGACATATCAAAAGTTCAAATGAGGTAAAGGTATGGGTGGATACTATATGTCTTTTCCAATTTCCAAAGATCCATGGGAAAGTGTGTCAATGGGTTTTGTGAGTGGTATTCCAAAAACCAAAATGGGAACAATGTAATTCTTGTTATGATTGACAAGTTTTCCAAGATGGCACATTTTATTCAATGCAAGAAGGTGAGTGATCCTTCTCATGTGGCTAATTTATTTTTCCAGCATGTTGTGAAGTTGCATGGTATTCCTTTAAACATTATTAGTGATAGGGGCTCCAAGTATACAAGTCATTTTTGGAGGCTCCTTTGGAAGATTTTAGGGACAAAGTTAAATTTTTCTAATGGATATCATCTACAATATGATGGCCAAATAGAGGTGCTAAATAAATCCTTGCTAAAATTATTGAAATGTTTATGTGATGAATAACCAAACAGGTGGGAAAACTTGTTGTGTCATGACCAATTTTTGTATAAAAATGCTTTTCATGTTGTAATTGAAAAAAGTCCATTTGAGGTAAACTATAGATTTTGTCAAAAGATGATGGACATTTTGAAGAGCTTTGATGGTGAAGCTCAACTTGGTGTTGATTTTTTTATAAGAGATGAGGAATCTCCATGCACAAGTAAAATCAAATCTAGAAAAGAAGGCTGAAGAGAGACTCCTCAAGAGGAATGATGGTAGCAAAAGTCTAATTTTACTATTGGTGACTTGGTTTGCGTGCACTCAAAGAAGAAGTTGTTGAAAGGTTTTAACTTCTCCAAATTGAAAGCCAAGAAGATGAGGCCTTTCAAAAGCAAGACTAAAGTTAATGATAATGCTTTTCAGATTGATTTGCCAAATGATGTTGCTATGTATTCTATATTTAATGTTTTAGATCTTATGCACTATTATGGACCAGTTGATGAGGAGACCATATAGGATAGAATCAATGAGTTGAAGAAGGCTATTGATTAGTCTAAGCCTTCAGTGGAGAAGAAGACAATCGTACTCAACCATAGAAAAGCTTCTAGCACTCAAGGAGTCAAGAGGCATGAATATTTGTTTCATTAGAAGGATCAATCCATTGATTATGTTGTATAGGTTCATGAGACCAAACTGATTAAGTGGGGGATCACTTCTACCCCTACTCCCTTGTTCACATGAGTTTTCTTTTTCAAGGTTGGGAGAGCTAGTGAAGGAACACCTCTTCTAATTCCCTTGTGCTTTATCCTACAAGTAGTTTTATAGGTTTTGGGCTTGAGAGAGATGTCTTAGAAGTTCATGAGACATCTTGATCAAGATTGGAGATTTGATAGTGGGATGTCCCAAGTTTAGGTGGAACGTCTTGGCTAGGAGTAGTCTTCTTAAGTGGGATGTCTAGATTATGGTGGAACATTCCAAATGTTGGTGGAATGTCCCAAATATTAGTGGGACATTCCCAGTACTAGTGGAACATCCCAGCCACATGCCAGATTGACAACAAGATTCTTGGGGATTCCAGGAGATGTCCTAGGTAGCGATGAAAAAGTTCCAACATGGAATTTTGATGGGAAAACATCTAAAAGATTCTAGATCCTTGTAGGAAACATCTAGAAAGGTGAATAGAAATATTTATAGGATTTTGGATCTTTATAGTTATGTATGTATCCATCCATGAAAAGGAAGGAAAAATGGTATGAGCTATGAGTGAGAGAAAATGCTCTTGAGAATGAAGAGCTAAGCAAGAGAGAGTAGGTGAGCACATTAGGTGAGTGTAGTTGGTGACTGCAGCTCCAAGATTAGCTTGTGATGTGTTGGTCTATGTGTTCTATTCTCTTGTATCTCACTTGTGAGTTCAAATCTTAATCCTAAGTTGTGAGAGAGATTTCAATTGGTTATTTCTTACATTGAGAATAGCCATTGTGTGATTGTAGAGCCTCATGATTTGCAATTTCGATTGAGTGTGATAGGCTTTAGATGGCTATGGGTTTGGGGAGGCTTGTTGTAATCTTCTAATAAATTAATTGAAGATAGCTAGTTTTCTTGTTTTCTAGAAAAAAGTTTTGTCTTTACATAATTATCTGGAGTTAGTGTGTTGAAGGTGATTTAATTGTGGAGTGAACCTACTCCAATGTGCTTCTTAAGGGAAAACATATTTTATAAAGGCTTATAGCTTATTGGAACCTTGAGGAGTTGGATGTGTTTTTGAGAGAAAATGTCCCTTGCGAAGCTATGGCACTTGATTTGAAAAGGTTGTGGTGTCTTTAAAATTAGATTTCGAAGGAACAAAGTCTAGAGTTGTGTAAGGATTCTATCCTTTGAGATTGACGTATCCAAGTTGGGGAACCAGGTAAAATCAGCTATGAAAAAGTTGGATATTGTTGGCTTGTACTTATCCACCCCCTTTTAAGTTCTTGATCTTCAAGAGAAAGTATTAAGTAGCCGAGATAGATAGCTCATGAGGTAAAGTTTTCCTTGTCTAATAAAAATACTATTAACTCAAAGTTTAAAAGTAGTATTAATAAGAAGGTTATAGTTGATGGTAAAGATTCTTAATGTAAGATTAATAATGATGGACAATGTGAAGATCTTTCACAAGTAATATTACCTTCTTGCTTTGATACAAATATTAGCATTAAGCCATAATTCACCATCTTAAATCTTTTTGCTATTTTAAGTTAAAGCATGGATGTTTAAAAGTGATGTAAATTTTGTTAAGGCTAGGACCTTCATCCCTACTAATAATTAATTTTCTTCACATATTTTTTCAAAGTATTAGTTGTAAGGCTGTATACCTAAGTAGATAGTCCTAAAATTAGAAAGTTTTTTCTTTCCATATTTTTAATGATGTCTACTTAGTGTCAAGCTTGTGATGTAATGTAAATTTTCTTTATTTATTATTAATATTTTTAAGGATTTAAATTCCTCCTATTATATTTTATTTAATCTATATTTTATGTTATTTGATTTTAAAATAATGTAGGGATATGGTAAAAATACATGTTAGATAGATATTTGAGGTTTATTCTAGTTATTATTTTATTTTATATTAGAATCCATTCTTGGGCATGTGAGCTTATTCTAATGTATTTTCTTGATGACTTAAACCTATTGGTTGACCATTTGAACTCTCTTATGAAAACATGTAACCAAATCTTAAAAACTAGATTATTAAATTATTATTCTTGGAATTATCCAACCCTAGATTTGTCCCTATAAATACCTAGCAAGACTTGCTCTCTTGACATCAAGTATGCATTACACTATTTCTCCCTCCTTCTCTTGCTTGTGGTTGTGCATGGTAGATCTCTTAGTAATTTCTAGGTCTAAACTTGTTCTTTCTTAATAAAGTTGTAGCTCTCAGTTGATCATTCAAGATAGAAAAAATGTTTCTTCTTTCATCACATTTTTCCTAATTCTTAACCCCTTTTGAAGCTACCTTATTAATTATTCTTCTTTTGCTATTTTAATCCTTATTTGTTACTATTATTTTTGTAAATGATCCTATTTTTATTTTTTCGTTTTCTTTCCATCTTTTCTAGCATCTTGCATCATCCACCTCCTATTGTAACAATGAAATTTTAGTACATTATGTGAAGAAACGTGATGTGGGTAGAATTTAACAAAAACGACAACATCTAATGGTGATATCTAGTTGACATTCTAGGCATATATGCATTCAACATGTCAGAAAGCTAGGAAACAACATTTAGGCTACTAATATTGGCTAGTTTGTCAATGGGCAAGCATGGTAAAGGATGTAGTTTAGTACTTTATCCATATTACTTATGATTATTCATGTAGTCAATATTAGTAGGTGATGAGTGGTAGAGTAAACCCTATGCCCAACGATACAAATCATAAGTATGTGTGCATGACTAATTATATTTCATGGACTAGAGTAGTATGGTATCTAAATACTTAAACATGATCACCAATCACTATCATTTTAGTGACACTCATATGATCCTTAGTTCATATGGTTACAGGTAATTAAGACATATGATTGATGTTGTATAATCATAACTATAATTTTATTAACATATTAAAATTTAATTTAATTAACATAAGTTCAAAAAGTAAATCTGATCTAGTATATGTGATGAGCATATGATTTCAACTTGTTGTACACATCTTGAACTTTCTCTAGTATTGCTTGATTACTAAGTATATACTATTGGACACATAAAGTGGCATATTACTAGGATTATAAACTAGGGTGATTTTAAAATAAATTTCATTAGAAGTGAATCTAAACTAAGTCAAAGTATTACAATGGAATAGAATAATCTTAACCTTTATTCTTATTCATGCCAAGTTTCTAGGTATAATGCAGTTGAATAAAAACTTCAGATAATTACTCCAAACCATGTTACAAGCACTCACTATGTTCTAAGTATTATGAGGAAAAATTATAAGAGTTTTACTACAAAAATTGATCAAATAGTACCATAAATACAATTGGTGATGTATTTATATAGGCATTCATTACCACTGTGTTAATGTTGATGCATCAACATAACAAATCCTAGATCAATGTTGATGTATCAACATAGTCAATTGAAAAATATATTCATCATAACTCCATGATTGATTAAAACTCATTCTTATGCTAAACAGAATTTGGATAGAGTTTATTTAAAAAATGCGGAAGGAATCACTTAAATGACTGATTGAGAACTTGAGTGTTGCATTACAAAATTTATTTGAGTGATTTATCATTTGATAGATAATAAAATTTTCAATACATTTATCCTTACAAAAAATTATGTAGAATATTTACAAGAGATGGACCAAGGCATATGCCCTAAGCAATGCCTAGTGGTAGTGGCTTCTCATGCCTTGGTGGTTCTTATGGTTGTTCTTTCACTACTACTAATTCATTTTTTATTCTAAATTCTTCTAGTAAGACTTTCATATCTTCCTCCTTAGTCATAAAGTCATTAATAGTATAGGAAAGTTCATTTAGATTCTTAATTATTGGAATTGTCCAAGGATAAGACAAAGTTGAAAACATTTCATGAGAATTTATGAACTAGGAAACAAACTATTTATACTTAATCTTAAATGCTTTTACATTGTTCTTGTGATCCTCATAATATATCATTCTCTTATCTAGATTTTCTACAACATTCCTCTAATCTATGAACTTGGCCCTTAACACCTCTAGTTTTACATTAGCAGTTTGCAATTTTTGTAGTGCTTCCCAATGGAGCTTATGTTGATTCTCATAAAATAAATATGGATTGGCCACTTGCTTTTCCAACTATATTCTTGGACATTCAATAGTTATCATGCCTAGATTTTCGTACCATAGGTTAGATAACTCTTTGTACTCTTTCATCTCTTCAACTTACAAGACCTTCATGTTGATCCAAACCTAAATGTTAGATGTCTAGATCTATCAAAGATGGATTTCCATGTGTTACATTGAAGTTGCTAAAGAGTTTCATTGACATTAACCTTTGTCAATTAAATTTTATTTTTATTCATTTCTTTTTGCATACCACATATTTTTTGTAATGATTTTTGGTCTTTTCATATTTAAGAGCTTTATTTTTCCATATTACAGACCTCTACTTAATTGCTCTTACCTCATCCATTAAGAGATTTATATTGTCTATGACTAACATGCATAGATATATACTTTCCTTGACTAACTACTCTTAAAGGTACTTTAAGTATTCTACCATTTCATTCTTTTATCTTTCAACGTTTAGCAGTCTCTCATTTTCTTTGGTTAGCTTCCTATTCCCCTTATGTCTTATGGTGATATTCTTATTTAGTCCATTGACCATTACTTCTAATAAGGGTGCAGCCCATGTGGCTCTTTCCTTATCCATTTCCACATCATATTATTTGACTTTTAATTGGTTAAAGGCTTCATCCATTTTGAGGTTCAATTGATGGATGGCTAGGTTTGAAAGTTTGACATGGAGTTATAAAACTTCTCAAATTAATTATTAGTTTAATGAATCCACGTGCTAAAGTTACGTTTTAGCAATCATCAACATCCCCTTTACCTCAATGAGTATATACAAAATAGTAGTAATGTCTTTGAGAATGTCTAAGACATCTAGTATTAATGTCCCAACTCCCACTAGTCTATCCAACATATTATCATGTTGGGTTGCACTGATTCTTCCTTTTGTCACCTTTGAACTAACCCATAAAAATATTTGAACATCTACCATAGTAGAAAAATCTAGTATATATGCTATAGAGACCTCTAATGCTTCTATAATTTAGGTGAACGACATCTCTACCACTAGCTCTTACTCTTTAGATGACATAATCATTACAGTAGCTTCATTCTCCTCTTCTAACATAAGTTACCTAGTATTTTAGGAAATTTTTCTAGTGGATAATGTTACTACAACTTCTTCTTCGATATTATTTGCTTGGATATTAGCTTGACTTCTTCTAGTGTTGAAGAGGTTCAAGATATCATCTTGTTGTTAACTTAATACTTGGAAGAGTTTATGCAAGTGGCACATGGCAAGACAATAATCTCTATCACTTCCTACAAGTGGTTGAAATGATGTTTTTGGCATATCTACTCCTTCTCTCTCTCTAACATCTTTAGTTTATATTTTGATGTCTATTGGTAGGATTTCTTCTTAGAGCTTATGTATTAGCTTCTCCTTTATCATCTCTTGATATGATACTATTGTGGCTATTCAAAGAACATGATTAGAATAGTGGGTAATTCCTCCTCTCTTGTAATATTTTTAGATAAGAAATAGTAAGGAAAGTATCTTTTTGTCCTTTTTATTTTTCTAAATTTTTTTTAATCTCTATGAAATGATTTGTGGTAGGTTGATAAGAAATTTTTCACTATGCACCACAAAAGCCTTAGTAGAGAAAGATGTAACTTTGTTGGGCTGCATCATAGGATTAGTATGATACATAGAAATTTTGAAGTATATTCTCTTTTCTTGAGTGAGTATGTCATCCTCCTTCCTATTCACTTTGTCGTATTGCTACATCCATTCTTTCTTTAGATCTATGTTAGACTAAGTAGATACTTTTATAATTTGGTTTCCACTTTAGGAATTTCTAGGACCTTAGAAATGGTCTCCACCAACTAAGAGATGATAATGTTCTAAATTTTGATTATTGCATCATCCTGGTAGTTATTCCAGAAGAGATAAATTTCTTCTAGGTAGCATTCTCCATTGGTTGAAATGGTGTATTACAAAGGTATTCTTGTAGGTGGTCTTGAATTTCTTAAGGTGCAAAGTCTAAAATTGGTTTAAAATAGGATTCTTAAGGAATGAAGCTCTAGATCTTCTTGTTATGGATTTTTTCTAGGTATGCTTTTGTTAAAGTTACCTCAAGGCTAGACCTTCATCTTGGTGTCTTATCCCACCTAGATTTTTCTATCTTAGCTATAGAAATCTTCTAGATATATTATATCTCTTATTTTTTCCCTACTAGGTTCCATTGCATGCATGACTTCTAGTTTTCATACTTAATCCTGTTCATGTTCATGTTCATCACATGGTTACTTTTCCTTGCAATGAGATGGGGCACCTACTTTTTGAACAATTTTTGGTGTCACTTGCAATTATGTTAACGATCAATTGTTATTTTTGAATGAATTTGTAAAAGTTTATCCCTTAATTATCCTATGAACAAGTCTAATTTTGGAAAATTCTAGCATTAGTGCTTCTAGGTGATTATAATATGATGTTTTAAAGGTTTTAAGGTAGTTAGATTATCTTAAATTTGGATTATTTTAATTATTTATTAATGTTAACTACTTTGAATGTTCAAAAATTATGGTTCTAAATGATTTTCAAATTGTAGATTAAATGCCCCCATAATGTAAAGCTCGAGTCTAGAAGATCATAGGTTTTTAAATGATAAAAATTAGAGGTTTGGATTACTAGATATCATGTTTAGAAGATTTAGTTTAACAAAATGGTAAAAACTCCTTTTGATGAAGTGAAAATGATAAAAATCTCACTAATGCTCTTCACATGTATAGGGATTATATAATACATTGATGGTACTATGTTGATGGGGTTGCATTAACAAAGTTAACTCAGTTGACGCTGCTTTATTAATGGGGCTAAAGTTTAAGATTTTCTCATGATTTTGCAATGTTTTTAAGGGATTATCTTTGGATCTTTGAGGTCAAATAAGAGTGATATGAAGGATCATAAGCCATGAAAACATCTTGGATATGTAGATAAGGTTGAAATGTTAAATTAACATGATTAGAAACTTGAGATGTGTTAGGAACTTAGTATTTAATTACAAAATTCAACAAAAAAAGCAAGGATAAATGGTTAAACGATGATGCATAATAGTGAAGATAGTAGCATTTTGATGTTTTGAAATTTTGAAGTCAGTCCATTAGCTAGACCCCTAAGAGTTATGCAAGTGGATCCTCCTCATAGTAGACTCTTGCCTAAAACATCCTTCTATGATCATTTCATAAGATGTTCATGGACACTTAGGGAATTAAATGGTGGTCAAGTATATGAGCTAGCACCCACACAACTTATATCATCAAAATTCTATAATATACTAAATACAATCATTAAATTCATAATTGTACATAGTAGTAAGATTGATGAAGTGAGAAGAAATTACAAAGATAGAAATGTGAGGTCCTCTACCATGCTCATAATGGATCCTTGTGTTATGCATGGTTAAGATGTTTATCATATCTATTCAACAAGAGTCCAAATGAAGATCATACCTCTTCTAGTGACATCATATTATCACATCTTAGATCCATCACCATGAGACCAACACCAAGCACATGAAAACACCATCACTCATTAAGAAGAAACTAGAAAACATACATTAGGTTCATAGAACAATTAATTAATTATTATGCTATGTATTACAAGTCTGGGGCATTCGTTAGAAGGGTATCTTCAAGCATGGATCATATGTATTTCTAGCCTCATAGCTTATGCTAATCCCATTAGCGATGCACCTTTATGCATGGGTTACATGTCTTTTTAGTTCCATGGTGAAACTAGCCCAAGTGTAACATCCCATTCCTAGATGTTGATGAAATATAATCATTCTTGATTTAAACTATCTCATTGCATGTAAATATAACTCGATTACTTGCATAACTTGGAAAGTAATAATGATGCATAGAATTTAAGTGGAAAAGAAAATAATGGAAAAATGTTATTGATGTTTGGTTGGTATACTATAATACCCTCTAGGTTATTTTCCTATGGTACTTAGGACCTTAGAGGTAATCATGCATTTCCACCATGGTTAGGCCATTTAGTTGAAGGGGTGATTAGTTCCTTCTTGTCTTGCTTTGCCTCGCTCTCATCACTTGCTAGTCTTGGCTCCATGACTCCATGCTGATACAACCTCTAAGCTTGACCTTAAATGCCACAAGTCAAACCCATTCCTAAGAGGTACCATGAATAGTTGTAACTCCTCATTGTGGATCATTGAACTTAAAAAGATGGGAATGAATAAGTTACCTAAATTGAAATTCTTTGCACAAAGCACACATACCAAATTTAACATGATTCCACAACTTGGGTAGTCCACACTCAGAGGATACATTGCAAGCTCACCTCTAGAATTTGTTGCTCTCAAATGTGGTTTGAAGGGTCCACACCCTATATAATCTTCAAGCCTCACTCCAAAGTGTTGCGACATTGCACCAACCACTCAACCTTGCAAGGTCTCATTAGGCTTGGAATGTGGTTTCCAAGCTTTCACAATTTTTACAATCTTGAGCTCCACTCAAGAGTGTTATGCCAAAATACCAACCACTCAATCCTATAAGATCTCAACAAGCTCAATTAAGATGCCTTCCCATAAGAAGCACATCAACCCCATAGGGCAACAAGGGAGAACAATTAAAGGGATGAATGCAACTCAGTTTGTTGATCCTTATGCTTTGAAGTACAACACACTTTGCACTGGACAAATGATAATACAATGAAGAGAAATAATGATTGACAAATGATTAGACAATGATTGTACAAGAGCTTGCACATTTCCCAATGCATATGATATCTTCTTATAGCTACCATGTTTCTAAGTCCATCTTGGAACTCGTGCAATGGCTAGCTAACGATAGTTAATGATCATGGAAGATGTCTTATTCATGCTTGAGATGTATTTTTGCATTTGCCCTTTATTTTGGAAAGATGTCTTTTTGAAATCTCCATTTTGGGAAGACATCTTTGTCTAGTGAAAGATGTCCTTCTGAAACTAGCCTACATTCTGTGAAGACATCTTTGTTTGGTGAAGACATATTTGCCTGATGAAAGATGTTTGCTATTTCTTAGGGACATCTTTGTTAATGCATCTTTCAATTCTGTCAAGACATCACCTATTTCTTGAAGACATCTTTCTTCTCTTCCTTTGCATGATGAATTCGTTGGTCCTTGTTCATAATCTTGCATTTTTGCACGTGTCAATGATGATAACTTTGCTTGTCCATGTCTTTGAATTCTCTTCCTTTGAGCTTTCCTTTTGTAGATGAGACCTTAAGACCTTATGGATGACCTTCTTCTTTTGTCTACATTAGTGTGTTCCTAGTCATCTCATCTTGGTCCTACAACCACAACAACCACACAACCTTTATCTCCATTTTTCTCAACATTTCGACACACCAAAAGGTCCACACTCATAACGAGGTATCCATTCTTTTGAAGGATAATTACATGATTGATAGTACAATTTTGTCCTTAACAAGGGATAGGATGTTACAATCTACCCACTTAAGCATCTAACTCATCCTCAAGGGCTTTCTCTATGTCTAGCTCTTTAGCAATCAATTCCTTTTTATGTTCCTCATTTTCATCTCCATTATTATCTTTGTTATCATCTATACAAACAAAACAAATATAAATTACAAAATATAATTTATTACCTGAGAATAAATATAATTTATTACTTAATATCTTGATGATTAAAAAGTTGAGGATAAGTGTTGAAAATAAACTCCCTTTTTTCCCAAGTTTGTTGATTACAATTTGAACATTTGACAAGTATTTTACTGATGGTTTTATTAAAGCTTCTTGGTTTTGTGATTCTTGAGCACAATTGGTTTGACCTCGAAGTTGATGTTTAATCTTAGGGATAAAGTATTTCAATCTAGCACATAAGGCATGTCATTTTCATGGAACTTCTTTAGTAGACTTACATGGAAGACTGGATGAATTCTTAAAGTTGCTGGAAGATTTAGTCAATATGCTACTTTACCAATTCTCTCTAATATTTCAAAAGGTCCAAAATACCTTGGAGCTAACTTAGTATATTTTTCTAACTTAAGGAAACTCTGGGTGGATCTCACTCTTAGTAGTACTTGATCTCTGATGAGACGCGACATGCATGTGCTGTGATATCGCGTATGTGATATCGCGGCCGCCGCGATATCGCGTCTTTCCCTGCGATATCGCGTACACGATATCGTGGTCCGCCGCCATATCTATAAATAAGAGGCAACACTCCCCTTATTTCCAAATCTTGGCTAGAAGTAGCGAAGCTCTAGTAGATTGATCACTCTAGAGTTAGAATTTTTTCCCATGTGCCCGCAGTAGGAGTCCTAGAGAGAACGGCTCTTTATTCGAGCAGCTTGTAACCTGAACCCAAGTTGTGTACAGCAATAAAGACGAACTTGATTGGATAAACCTTGCAGCACGTGGTTTTATTTATTGTTGTTTATTTACTGCTTTCCTAGTGCGTACAAGTACGACTTGATTACGAGCGTCTACGGACGTGTATGGCTAATCAAGGAATCGGCTGCTCATCGCTAGGCTAGAACGTGTGATAAGTACGACTTAGTTACGAGCACCCACGGGTGTGTACGGCTAGCTAAGGAATCGGCTGCTTATCACACTTAAGCTAAATAGGTGCCTCAGTACGACCACTTCGAGCACTTGCGTTACGTGTGGCGATCCCAGTAACGATTAGCGTTTGGTAAGCCGTCGTTGCATAGTACAGGGTGTGTCCGGTAAGTGGGAACGGATGCTAACGCTAGTTAATTTAGACTTAGGACATTAGTTAGAGTTAGTTAGTTTCTCAACCCTTTCTCCCATAGCTTAGGCGATAAACCTGAAAATACCAAAAAAATCACATACCTCATACTTTCTTAACCATACACCGTGACACTTACAAGTAAGCTTGGGAAGACAACGAACGATTAACCCCAAGTGTTTCTTGTGGTGTTAAGGCATTTAGTCTGCGGAGTTCGACTGGATCGCGCGTGCACGCTCGTATTCGTATGGTTGAGTGTAGGGGTACCTCGCCACTCATCAATCTCCAATTTGGAATTCCTTCTTAAGTCAATGTTGATATGCATATTCCTTATACTTGTCTTGGGTGGCTTGCAAATTTTGTTAACTTTGGTAGTAATATTTTTCATAATTTTCATTTCTTCTTTCTTCCATTTTGTTCTTAAGGTTGGATCTACCCAATAAACTAGTGTATGACAATTTTGTCCTTATACAACCTCAAATGGTGTTCGATGTACAGGTCCTTGATAATTATTATTATAGGTGAATTCAACTAGATGTAGGTAATTTTCCCATGTTTTTGGTCTACTTCCAATGTAGCTTCATAGAATGTCTTCTAGTATTTGGTTGACATGTTTTGTTTGGCCATCTATCTCTAGGTGATATGTTGTGTTGAACTTCAATTTGGTTCTAAGTTCCTTCAAGAAGTTTTGCCAAATTTCAAATATGAACTTAGGATCTCAAATAAAGGTGATTGATTTTGGGTACCCATGTAACTAGAATACTTCTTGTAAAAATTTTTGGACTACCTATTTAGCTATGTTCATAGATTTTAGAGCTATGAAATGAGCCATCTTCAATAGGCAATCAACTACCAACAAGATTAAGTCATTTCCTTTCTTAGTTATAGGTAATCTAACAATGAAGTCCATGGTAACATCTTTCCATTTCTAGGTTGGGACTTCTAAAGGTTATAATAATCCACTTGGTTTGTTTTCTTTGAATATTACTCTTTGGTAGGTTAGGTGATTTTTAATGTATGTGGATACATCATTCTTAATTCCAGACCAAAAATAAAATGTACATATCATCACATAGGTTCTGACATATCCAGGATATCTAGCATATGGTACTTCATGAGCTTTGAACAATAACTTGAGTCTCCAATTTTCTTCTAGTATGCATACCCTCTATCATTTCATCAATAGACCATTAGGGAAAAGATGGTAATGAGGCTCAAAAGCAAAGAAATATTAGTTAGGATCTTTTTGAAGGATCTTCTATTCTTTATTCCTTAATTTCTTCTTCCATAGGGGTTGTCACAACATCGATCATTAGGTTCCACATTTGACTAAGGGCATCAGCTACTACATTTTATTTTCATGGAATATATTTAATCTAAAAATCAAATTTGGTCAATAGTTCTATCCACCTTCATTGTTAAGTATTCAAGATGGGTTGTCTTTGTAAATATTCTAGAATTTTATGATCTATTTTTAGTACAAATCTTTTTCCATAGAGATAGTATTTCCAAAATTTTAAAGCATGAATAATTGCTAGCAATTCTAGATCATGGGTTAAGAAATTTACCTTAGCTCCTTGTAATTTATGAGATTTAAAACATACACCCTTATCTTCTTCTCTAAGAATTGCACTGATTCCTTCTCCATAGGCATCTGTAGATACTTCAAATGGTATTTCTTCATCCAGAATTCTTAAGATAGGTGCCATTGTGAGTAGCATCTTTAATCTAAGGAAAGCTTCCTTACAATTTTCATCAAGTATAAACACACGCTTTTCTTGTAAAAGTTTAGTTAAGAAGGCCACCAAGGTAGAATAATCTTTAACAAAACATTAGTAAAAACCTATTAAGTCCAAGAAACACCGAATTGTTATAGCTTCTTTAAGTTTCAGCCAATCTTGAACTATAATAACTTTAATTGGATCTATTTGTATCCCTTTCTTAGATATAAGATGGCCCAAGTATGATGCTTCTTCTTTAAAGAGTTTGTATTTACTTAATCTTTTTTAAATTGATGTTACTTGAGGATTTCCTTCATAATTTTTAAATGTTTAACATGTTCTTCTCTTAACTTAGAGTAAATAAGTATATCATCATTAAATATGATAAAATATTAATCAAGTTACTCTTGAAAGATATTATTCATTAATGCCATGAATTTTTTAGCTATGTTGGTTAATCCAAATGGCATCACCACAAACTCATGCAATCCAAACCTAGTTCTGAATGCAGTTTTCTCAGTGTCTTTTTCCTTAATCCTTATTTGGTGATAACCTAATTTCAAATTGATCTTTGAGAAATAGCATGCTCCATTAAGTTGATCAAATAGGTTATTGATCCTAGGAAAGGGATATATATTTTTAATCATCACTTTATTCAATGCCCCATAATCAATGCATAATCTTAATGTACCATCTTTCTTTTTGATGAATAAGATTGATGCACCCCCAAGGTAATACACTAGGTCAAATCTTTTCTTCTTCCAATTTTTGATTTAATTGTACTTTTAATTCCCTTAATTTTGAGGTGGAAAACCTATAAGAGGCTTTTGAAATTGGTTGTGTACTAGGAAAAATATCAATGACATGTTCCAAAATTCTTCTTGGATGTAATTCCCTGATAGTCTTCAAGTTCTTTTGGAATCTCAATGTTGGAGGATTTCTAATGTTGAGTTACTTTTATGACCAACATAGTAGCATCCTTCTTGACTAGTCTCTTAGCTTGCTTAATAGTTATCGTGTGAATTTGTTTTGCTATTCCTACCCCCCTTAGGAACTTGACTCCGTTAGTGGTTGGCACTTTTAAAATAGAAGTTCCAAAGTGGAAAATAATATCAAAATTTTTTAAAAATATATTCTTAAGATTACATCAGCATTGCCTAATTCAAATTCAAATAATTCACAAACAAAACGAATATCTTACAGGGTAAAAGTAATTTCTCTATACCTGGTATGTTTGCTCACTCTCATTCCGTCTTCAAGTTCTATTCTAACTTTCTTGGAAGGTAAAGTTAAATTTAATGACTCAACTATATTTGGTGAAATAAAATTATCACCTAGTCCACTATTAATAAAAAATTTAATTTTTGGACCTTAATTGATCCTTCAAAAATTAGTAAAGCAAATTAAAGTTTTCACAAACCTAACTCTGCTGATGTTAAAATCTTCTTCATGGTTGTTGTGGTGGTTTGAACCTTTTCTTTGGCCATATTTGGGTTTGGATTTTTAAATCTTGGTTTGATTGTCTCTTTGTATTTTTACTCATAATTTTGGGCAATCTTTCTTGAAATGATCTTCGTCATAAGAAAATTCAAATCAAGTTCTCTTGGTGCATGTTTTTTCTACCATTGTTTGTCAAAGGGTAGTTCATACTTGGTTTGATTCCTTATAATCCTTCTCAATTCTATATTCTTCATCAACTATTTGGGGATTATGTGCACATGTTTGAGGATGCAGTTGTGCATGCACTCCACTAATAAACTTCAAAACTAATTCTTTCTCATCTTGATGGCATAAATACTAAGAGAGGTCGTAGAATTCCTCATAGTGATCTTCCATGGATCATCTTCGCAATCTTAAGGAATTAAATTGCATCTTGCACTCTTTGAGAAAGGAATCTAATACAAATTTTTATTCAAAATCTCAACAAAAGTTAGTCCATTTTGTAATCAAGCCTTAAGATCTCAATCCATTCCACCATGTTGTAACAAGTCCTCTCAAATACAAGGAGACTACTTCTAAATATTCTTGGCTTGATAAGTTCAGCATATCAAAGTAATTATTCATGGTATCAAGCCAATCTTTTTCCTTAGCACTAGATCTAAGGGTTCCATCATAAAGATCTAGTTTTACCTTTTTCACATGAACTTGGGTTAGTGATTCTCTTGGTGAATTTTTACAATTCCAATTAGCCTCACCTTCAAGTTCCACTCTTTGGCCTTGTAATGAGATATCAACACCTTGGTGTTTAATAGGTGGGGACTAATTTCTATACTAATCCCATCTTGGTTATGATCTTTGTAATGTTGGGATTGTTACTTCCTAGGTGTATAATGATTTTGGTTGGAATGTTGGGTCAAATGATTAGTTTACTATTTGATTGAATCTACGAAGAAATCCATCTTTCCTTGCACTTCTAGCCATTTTCCTTATGAACTTTGGAATAATTTCCTAATTTCATTAAACATGTTTTGCATATTTATCTTGAACCCTTGGTTTGATTGATAGAGTTCCTCTAATACCTTTGACTTCACTAATATGTTATTCAATGGCATCCATTTGATCATTAACTTGGGATTCCATCGTTCTCCAATGTACTCTCTAGCTTTAGACATTGGTAGGTTCAAGAAAATAGACAAATTGAGGATTCCTTGGTTTCTATGATCCTTTTTATGGGTTTTGTGATAGTTAATTGGTTCCAAAAAAGGTTAAATTGACATGAATGAATTTTTTCTTCTTGCCTAACTAATCACCAAAGACTTTAATTATTCTATTTGTCAGGATTTCTACAGAACTTCTTCATGTTTCCAAAGCTTGAATAACAACCAGAAAAAACTAGTTTTTCATCTTCCATAACCTAAATATGATCATTTCATTATGTTTGAAAGGCTTAATTCTATTGGAAATAGTTCTTGCTTCATTAAAAATAGACTTCATAATCATAATTAATGGTCCTTTCAAATTGCCAAAAATAGACTTTGTCACATATGTTATAGTCCAAAGTGAGGTGTATGATGTGATTTCTAACACTATGCTATCCTAAAAACAATGAGAAATAATCTTGATTAAGCTAATGAAAAATATGAAGTAAAATCTAAGCTAGCCTAAGTATGATGAGCATCTGTCCTTAATCATCTTAGACTTTGTGTACTACTTCTGGGATTACCAAGCACACATTACTCGGGCACTACTAGATACAATACTAGGTTACCAAGTAGTTACACTCAAATGTTTGTGATTAAGACGTACTCATTCTACATTAACAACAGGAAGTATAAATGATAATAAAGGAAATATTAACTAGAAAAAATGATAATAAATAATTAGCAGTTAAAAAAATAAAAGCTAAGTGAATGCTGCAATGATGGAGTAATCTTGGTCTTTATTATCGATTTTGTGCGTGTCCATGTATGTCACACTCGAACAAAGGTTCTATACAATTACAAGCATCACATTGCAGGCATGCATTTGGGAAAAGAATTGAAAACTAACTAAAAACTGACAAAAATACTTGACCTAAAGACTTACCGAAAAGAGACCCCTCCCTGTGTGCCTGAGTGTTATGTTTATAGGCCAACACAGGAATCATGATATTGTGTATACAATATCATATCCAGGCTA
This sequence comes from Gnetum montanum, assembly GCA_015680685.1. Classification (NCBI taxonomy): domain Eukaryota; kingdom Viridiplantae; phylum Streptophyta; class Gnetopsida; order Gnetales; family Gnetaceae; genus Gnetum; species Gnetum montanum. The sequence continues at coordinate 61,946 of MNCI01014001.1, forward strand.
AGATATCACATACTCGATATCTTGTACTCAATATCATGTACCTAATATTGAGGTCTAGCAAACCGTGATTCAGCATACCCCCATGACTGAATAAAAACTCGTCCTTGAGTCAAACAAAGTGAGGAACAAGTTCATTCAATTACAAATAGTGGATAGGTATGGGATTATTGAATGACCATGGACTGTTTCATGCCACAGTGTGGGATTAAACAAAAACAAAACTTGTGGAACTCATGTGGTTCCTAGTAGTGGTGGCTTCTCCATGGGTGCCTTTCCTTTGTTCTGTGCTCTAGGCTTATGAAACTGATACCTTTGAAGAAGCGCCTGAAATTTCTCCTCTTCTATCCAAGGATCATGAGTCATCCATGCTAATGTTCCAATGTTTGATGGAGTCGACACTTCCCACAGACACTGCAGTTGCAGGAACATTTGATTAGCTTTGACGTACCATGCTATAAATAGCAGTTGTTCCTCTTCATAGGCTCTGGCCTTAACCTCTCTACCTTTTTCTTGGATAGATTGTGTAGTGACAGGAGTTTCATGATGGATGCTAAATGATTATGCCTCCTGCTCTACATGTTCTACAGGAGGTCCTTGGCCTTTGCCTCTCCTTGGACGTTTGGATGCACCTTGAGAGCGTCCTTCCTATTGTCCTCGTTTAGAGGCCATTTTTAATCACACTAGGGTCAATTGTTAGTAAGGTTATTTAATAAGATTTAATTATTTTATACCTTACTCATTGCCTTTAATAAATGTTTAATTCATTACTTAGTGTGATTCTAGAGTTAGAGATTTTTCAAGGAAGTTTTCCTAAAATTTTAATGTCAAATCTAATCTATTTAGGTGACACATAAAAGGACATGTAATGGTTCTAAGGAACGTTCAATAAAATGATGACAAAGGAAAGAATAGATTTAACACTGGCGTACTCAGAGGGTATAAAATGATGTGGTGGTGTGCAATAGGTACAAATTACAAAAGTCACGCAAGTGGGTCCTCTCCAAAGCAGGTTCCAACCTATCATGCCCTTGCATAACCACACCTTAAAATTTTTGTAGGCACTAGAAGGGTTAAATGTAATTTTCACCTGTGCAACAAAACACACACATGTTAAATACCACAGTGATGAGGTATGAATTCTATGCCACACAAGACATAAGTTAGAAGTACTTGGACCATGAGATGAGACGAATTATAGAAGGGATTGTAGAGATTAAGACATGAGGTAACTTACCCTAGACACAATGAATCCTAAGCATTGTGTGTGATTAAAGTACTATTAGCCTTTTACTTCAAGATCAAAACCAAGTCCATACCTTTGATCAGTGACATCGCTATGTTTCATCCCAATGATAGACAACCATAAGAGCATCATGACAGCAAGGTGTACAATCACTTGGCATTTTCTGCAAGGGAGGAGTGATTCAAATTTTTTTGTGGCATGTTTTTCTTGGTCTTTTCTTTTTTGCTTCATTTCTTATTTTTCCCCTTTCTTTTCTTTTTCTCTTCTTTTTTTTGTTGTCTTTTTCTTCTTCCAGCCACTTTTTGCACTTTGTCTTTTCCAAAAGTAATCTGGAGAAGCTACCAACCTTCAGGCATGAGTGCATGTCCTTCTAATGGGACCCCCCAGAACAACATTGAGTTCCTTTATTGAGTGCCTTTATCACAACTCTTACTCCCATTTTTCGTTAGATCTACAAGGATCTTAGTACAACCAAGTTGCATGATAGCATCTATAGATATCACCAAAGAGAATCTATAAGTCTCCTTGATGTCACACCCTTTCCATTCCCTCTTAGTTCATCACTCTTCACTTTGGACATAATGAGTACAAAGTTACTTTTAAGTTTTAATGATAACAAAAATATCATTGTACCTAGAGTAGAACCTCTTATTAATAGAATGGGTGGGTAGATATTGTGGGCTCACTATCCAAATAACTAGTTACTTGTGACTCAATAGCATAGAGCAACACCTCAAATGACAAGTCACATGAGTATTTGATTTACTGATGAGATTACCCTCAAAAATATAAAACAACAAATTGAAAGATCTAAAATTAGAAAATGAAAAATCAGAAAACAAAAAATTGTAAAACCAAAGAAAAAGAAAGACATTTACTAATTCTACTTGTTAGAATGGGGGGTGTTCCCCATGACTAAACCTTGGATCATGGCAAGAATTAATAAATGGAAAGTTTGGATCCATGCATATTGGAACTATTGGGGTCTGGTCATATCCAAACCATTGGGTGTCTTTTGGTGTGGTGGCAGGAATGTACCCAAATTGGGGTTTACATACTTGATTATAGTAGGCATAGTGCAGCAGATTATAAGATGTGATTATGTGATAAGAGGCTGACCCACTACGACACTTGTGACCATAAGACGGAATGCAAGGATTGATATGTATCCCCATGTTATTATATTCATTAGGTTGTATGGTTGTTGGAGTATTGATTGATGGCCTGGATAAGGTATTAGAAGGTGTTGAGTTTGAAGAGGAAGGTGCATTACCGTGTTGGGCTTGTGCTAAGTTGGAGGATGCAGTGGTTTCAAAACCATGCTATCTCTTTCTATGGCCATGCCTAAAGAAAGGATGCTTCCGATGTTGTGGAGAACTTCCACTGCTATTGATAGTAGCAGCACAAGTAATGTTCATGGGTTGGTGCTGTGGTGCAAAGCCTTCTGGTACTATTGGTGGTAATGTAGGAGGAGGTGAAGGATGAGAATATTGAGAGCAAGGAGAAGTATAAGGAACATGAGGTCGTGATCCCATAAGAGAGGACATGGGTTGATGATACTTGGGAGAATGATAACGATGAGGTGAAATAGAGGATGTCAATCCAGTTGGAGAAACAGGGTGTTAAACATAATAAGCACTTGGTTTCAAGTAATACGTAGGATGTGGCTAGTTTGGCGATGGCCTCCCCCACGACTAGGGGTTTTGCCACTATGGTTGAGCACAATACTAAGGTTGGTAAGAATTTACCCATGGATAGTGCGATGAGTTGTGGAATTACCCATAAAGGGGTGGGAAAGGGATGCATCCAACCATGTACTTTTGTACTAAATTTGGATGTAACATTTTCCCCAATGCTCATGTAGATGTGACAAGATTGGGCATTAGCCTCTTGGGTGATAGTACAGGCAAACATCGCATTGATACTTAAGTTTTGTGGTTGAGCCCCTATTTTCATTCTCTTTAGCCCTTCTTTCTGTTTCTCAAATGGTGTTTTGTCTTGTTTTGAGGTTTGGTATCCTCTATTTGTTTTGGTCGTCAAAGTTATCTTGTGTGGGTTTCCCTCTAATAATGTTTCCATATTCTCTACATTTTTCATGTACCCACTCCATCATCTTGTTGACCTTTACCTTGATTTCATCTAGTGATTTTAGTATTGGCAAAGGTAGAAATGGTTTCACCTCCTTGAGGTGAGTTGATTTCTCCTCTTTATGATTATAGACCTTTGTTACTTCAAGAGTTTAGTCTTGTTGAGATTTTTCAACATTCTCCCATTTTGCTATTTCTCCTTCTTCTTTTGCTACTTACTTAATAAGCTCTTGGAATTGATGGGTTTGTAGTTCATATAGTTGACCAAGGGCATACATCCGTAGGGTCTTCCTTGTTTCATTACAGAACCCATCCATGATGTGGTACATTAGTCTTTCCTTAGAGAACCCATGGCTTGGGCATTTATTTAACAAAGAGTAATATCTTTCTAAGGCCATGTCCAAGGGTTCATGTTGTCCTTGTTTCCACTCTTGGATTTGTCTCCTCAAGGCTAAAACTCTTACATAGGTTTGATATCTTTCATTGAAGAGGTTTACCATTGTTGGCCAATGGTGAATTGATTTCAACTTTAAAGACCTATACCATACTTTTTCTTGGCCAATGAGTGTCATAGGAAAGAGCTTAATTCTTTGCCACCCATTATCAATCTTGTTCCATGCACAAGCATCGTAAAAGGCTTGTAAATGATGTTGCGGATCTAAATCATAGTCTCCTGAAAACTTGGGATATTTGTTTAAATCAAGCCTGGGTAGAAGGCTTTCTTTACAATGCCTACAGGATATTTGAGTAGCCTCTTGTATATGCATTAGGCTCCTCGTGGCTAGTAAGGATTCATCATCACTAAGTAGGTTATAAGTTTATGAGTTGGGATGATGTTGTCTTTGTTCATGTTGGCATTCTTGACTGTGACCGTGGGTTCGATTTTTATTTCTACACCAATCCCTTGAGGAATAGTCATCCATATCACAACCTAACATTGAAAGGGCAGAGAAAGAGAAAAAATTGAAAAACTCATCATGACTTTTGTAAGTCTCCCAATCATCCCTTGATGTACTCTTGGTGCCCATTGAGAAGGTCCTAGGTCTTATGGGCCCCCTTGTTCTAGGGGATGTTCCAACTTCACTAGAGGTATCTAAGTTGGATGACAAAAGTCCTTGAGTATTGTTGGGGTGTCTATGAACATATGAAACTCCTGCATAAGATTGAGTACTCCAGACATCTTCGTTGGTTCTCCAATAAGTATTGTGAAAGAGACATTGTTGTGAATTGTGTGTGACTTGATTGAATTTAATTTCTTTATCTAAAAAATATATTGTTAATACTCTATTACAATGATCTTGTATGATATAACTAATCTAGATAACTAGCACTGTCCCTAGCAACGGCGCCAATGATGAGCGGCGAGGTACCCCTACACTCAACCATACGAATACAAGAGTGCACACGCGATCTAATAGAACTCCATGGATGGACTAGTTGTGGCACCTAAATAGTTATGCATTCATCGTAGTTCACTGTCTTTTTACTTGGACTAGTATTTACTCTGTCACATATGGTTTAGTCCAGAGTGAGGTGTATGATGTGATTTCTAACACTATGCTACTCCTAAAGACAATGAGAAATAAGCTTGATTAAGCTAATGAGCAATATGAAGTAAAATCTAAGCTAGCCTAAGTGTGATGAGCATCTGTCCTTAATCATCTTGGACTTTGTGCACTACTTATGGGATTACCAAGCGCACATTACTCGAGCACTACTAGATACACTATTGGGTTACCAAGTAGTTACACTCAAATGTTTGTGATTAAGACATACTCATTCCGCATTAACAGGAAGTATAAATGATAATAAAGGAAATATTAACTAGAAAAAATAACAATAAATAATTAGTAATTAAAACAAATAAAAGCTAAGTAAATGTTGTAACGATGGAGTAATCTCGATCTTTATTGCAGATTATGTGTATGTTCAAGTACGTCACACTCAAACAAAGGTTCTGTACAATTACAAGCATCACACTATGGGCATGCACTTGGGAAAAGAACTAAAAATGAACTAAAAAATGAAAAAAAGACTTAACCCAAAGACTTACCGAAAAGAGACCCCTCCTTGTATGCTTGAGTGCTATATTTATAGGCTAACACAGAAATCACGATATCATGTATACAATATCATATCCAAGCTGAGATATCGCGTACCTGATATCTTGTACTCAATATCATGTACCTGATATTAGGGCCTAGAAAACTACAATTCATCAATTGGGAAAGGCATCTTTTTCCAGCGCCAACAGTTTCTGCAATGCACCAGGAAAGGTAGCTTTTCCTAGCACTAATGGTATTTGCAAGTGCTAGGAAAGGCAACTTTTCTCAACATCAACAGTGTCCATGGTGTGCTAGGAGAGGTAGCTTTTCCCAACACTAGTGGTGTTCATGATGTAGTGGGGAAGGTAGGTTTTCCTTATGCTGGTGGGTAGCGATGTAAGAAATAATGCTGTCATGGAAAATCTAGGCAATATCAGTAGTGTGCGAGAGTTTAGGCAATGAAAAAGGATTTGATTAGTTCATGAGGGCTTGAGTGGGCTTGGTGCAAGCAAGTAGAGGTGTGCCAAGTGGTAAGCAAGTGGCAATAGTAGGTAAAAGATGACAAAACTAGTAGTGTGTGTGATAGTAGAGGTAAGTGGCAATGGTGTCATTTGCAGCAGCGAGCAAGTGATGGTGGGGGAGCAATGATAGATGAGCATTAGCAATAAAGCAACATCAAAAGGCAATTGAGGGCAGTGGGCTACACAACCTTGAGAAAGGGGCTACATGGTCCTATGGGCCAGTGTACCCCAATGGTTGGTGTGGCCGTTGTAGGAATACTAATAAATTATATATATATATATATATATTAAATTTAAAAATTTTAATTTTAATAAATAGCATGCAAAACAAGAAACATTGTATCTCCCAAACCCTAAGTTAAAATTTGACGAAATTGGTATCATTGAAATTGTGTTGGAGAGCACTACTTATTCAACTCATGATAATGCTAATTTTCTCAACTTATTAATCAAAAAACTACAAAAAGTAATTATTAGATTTAGTTAATTACTAATTAGTTATTTGTTCACATAAGTTGTAATTGCCTCTTTTCTCCAATCCATTTCGCAACTCTGGGTTTTGGATATTCTATAAATCCACAAGAAAAGGAAGTATTTGTCCATTGTCTTTAATGTAGCAGTTGTAGAGATTTCAAAGAAAAGAAAGATTCCTTCAAGCGTGATAGCATGGCTCCTTCTAAGAAACCCACTCAAGCTTCTTCTACTTCCTTAGGTAGCCTTAAATTAGTATTTATTATTTTACATCAAAATAATGTAGTTGTTGCTACTAATTTTATTCATAACTTACTCAGATTTGAGGAATTCAAATATCTTACAACTTCTAGATTGTTTGAGTTGCTTGTCTTTCCTATAGTTAAAACATCTTATTGTAAGAGTCTTATAAAATAATGTCGTAATGTCTATCATATATGGAAAATTTCTCCTTCAAAAATGACTTTTGGGCTATTAGTAATTACTCCTGCTAATATTCAGTCAATTTTAGATTTAGGGGAGAATCCTTTGATTCCTAGCATATTCTCTCTTAAATTTTAAGCATTTTTCCAAGGAGAGTTGTCTGATTATGTTCATGATGTTGCTACCCATCAAAACTAGTATTATTCCATTGAATTTATTAATGAAATTGATTTTGAATTATGTCAATTTATATATAGTAAGGTTTTATGGAATCCACAACATTCCTATGTTAATGCCTATTCTATCTATATTGTCCACGGTGCCAAGATTGATAGGGTTTATGATTGGCCATTACCTTGTTTCTCTTCCTTACACCTCACCATGGAACATGCTACTTCCACCAAGCAAAATCCACAAAAACCTTATACTATATGCTATGTACCCCAAAAGGAACCTAGAAGGAACTCTTTAGCAGGCCTGTAACCCAAAAGGAACTAATAAGGTATCATATATATATAATTATACTTGCTTATTAATTATGTGTTTTATGGTATTTATTGGTAGTGTAATCTAGGCAACAAACCAAACTAGTGAAAGGTGCTCAAAAAACTCTTGAAAGAGCTAAGACAACTTTAGGAAGGAAGGACGTGGTCGCAATAGAGCTCAGTTCTAAGGTATTTTTTTTATTGATTGACCTATTTGATTATTGGGTTTTCTTGTATATTTTATTTCTAATACTTAACTTTTTAATTAGAAATCATGTACACTAACATCAAGATAATTTTAAGTTCCAAACAAAAAGATAAAGGAAAGGAACCAGAGATAAATTCAATTATATAGTCTTTGAATACTTCTCTTTTCTTTCTTCTTCTTGCATGACATTTACTTTCTGTTGTAGATATCTCTTGGTCAAGGGTACTTCATATGGAAGTTGGGAAATGACACTGCCATACACACATCTATCTTCAAATGAACTCCAATCCCATCACCAAAATCTCCTCATGTGACATCTTCATGTGTGACTCTAGTGAAGGGTTCCTTACCACAGGTTATGCCAACATCTTTGATTCTTGGGTTTGTCAGCACAACCCCTTTATTATCATTATGGGTATACCTTTCTTACTAGGATAGATGGTGACTATTGTAGAAGAAGAACTTTTTCTTCTTTGAAATCTTGGTGACTAAATTGCAAAGAATAGTTCTTATTCTATTTGTGAGGAGTTGTATCACATAAGGAAGTCCAAGTCTTATGACTTCAAAGGTGTTTATGAGTTGGTGTAGGTTGGTGTTGTGTCTACATTTCATGCTATTCCCAAGGGTGTTCTAGAGGTTAATAAAAATCTAGAACAACTATTAGAAGAATTGCAAAGTGTCACTTACTTACCTCATTATTTGTTGAATTGTGAGCACATCCTCCAAATTAATAATGATAAACTTCACATAAGCAATTCTTATTTTCTCTTCTTCTTTTCTTTTCTTTATTATTATCTATATACTCATAGCCTTGGCCTTGTGTATGTAGAGGAAGGAAAAGGAATGTCAAAAGACATGGCCCAACAGACCCTTCAAGTAAGTTTGTTAGAAACTAAACATATGAATGCTAATGAGGCAACTATGCCATGCTTTGATTAGATGTTAAGTGGTAATCAATAAGGACAATGCTACCAAGAAGGGATGTAAGGCCCAGTTAAAAGTTATTATTAATCTTCTCAAGGTCTTCAAATTGGATGATTGATTTCCCTCTTTCTGCTTCCTCCATATCCCTCTTTTTCATGTATCCCATTGATATATTTTCATATCCCTCTTCATGATGTATTCTCATTTAGATATTAATAATTAAACTCATTATTATATATATGTTGTGCTCTTTTTTATCTTTCTACATGTTTATTCCACTTTGGCTCCTAAATCATGATTTGCTTCAATAAAAAATGTGACATCCCATTCATGGATGTCCATGAAATACGATTGTTCATTGTTTTCAACCATTGCATTATGTGGAAATATAATCTAATTACTTGTATAACTTGAGAAAATAATAATGAAGCATGGAATTTGAGTATAAAAGAAAATAATTGAAAAACTCTATTGATTTTTGGTTGATATATTGTAACACCCTCTATGTTATCTTCCTGTGATACTTAAGACCTTAGAGGAAATCTAGCATTGCCACCATAATTAGTTCATTCAGCTGAAGAAGTGATCAATTCCTTCTTGTCCTGCTTCACCTAGCTCTCATCACTTGCCAATCTTAGCTCCACAACTCCACGTTGATATGACCTCTAAGCTCAACCTTAAATGCCACAAGTCAAACCCATTCCTAAGGGGTACCATGAATAGTCACAAGTGCTCATAACAAGGCACACCTTCTTTCAAAGGCTAATTACATAACTAATAGTACAATTTTTTCCTAAACAAGGGATGAGACATTACACTAAGAGACTATGAGATTCTTGGAATTAGCCTACCCTTAGGCATGGTTCACATGTCTTTCTAGTGTTACTTAAAGAATTTTTTTATATGTTAAGTAATTAATTATAATTTGATTGTCATTACCAAAGGACTACCTTCAAGCATTGGTGAAATATCTTTCTAGTATCATAGTAAGGTACCAATTTGTTACAAAAAGGATATCTTCTAAATAATTAAAGCATGACTAATAGTGTATCCAAAGGAAGCAGTGGAATCCATAGAAGGAGTCTAAAGAATCAATAATTTCTCTTAATGTCACACCCTTCTATAATCCTCTTGCTCCTTCTTGTTTTCTTCAAAACATATGATTCATAAGTTAATTTTAGTTTTTACATGTGATAAAAATTACATTATTCTCATGGTAATGATCCATTATTTACAAAAATGGATGGATGAAAGATGTGATCTCACTGCTTTTGTACAAATATTTCCTTCATAGTTTGATAACATAGAAAATAATTACAATGATACAATTGGCTCTTGCATATTAGTGATAATTTTATATACAAAAATATGAAGATTATCTACATTATAAAAAATGGTTTAATGAAAAATAAAAAAAAATATAGAAGAATGAAAAAATATCAAGAAATAAAAAACATAATAAGAAATAGAAAACTTGTAAAAGGCTATAAAATAAAAAAGTGAAAATTTTATCCTTGTAAGGCATTAGTTGGAATGGGTATCTCCCATATGACTAAGGTTAAAGATGGGGATATGAAAAATAGAATGAACTTTAGAAGTGGTAGAGGAGATGGTTCAATGTATGGTTGCTTGGAAATCTTTAAATGGCTTTACTTAATGCATGCTAACTAGGATAAGCTTTTTAGAGTAGTTAGGATGCTATATTTGCTCAATTTGGAATGTAGAATGTATAATGTAAGATCCTTTTCATAGTGTTTGAAATTTAGTATATTTAGAAACATGAGTGGGATTCCACTAGAGAACATTATCTTCAAATTTAAATTCAACACATCAAATCTTATCATTATGACATTATTTGGGGGATTCCTTTTAGATCTCATTTATCATGAGTGTTGCCCTATATCTTGCATCTAGCACATTAAGGTTTATTAGATGCTCCTTTAATGCTAAACTAATGTCAAGGTTAATCTCACAAGTAGCATTTATTTTATGAATTTTTTTGGATGGGTAACTTATATAACTTTTCATATACTAATTCATATATGAAATAGCCTATATGAAGTTTTTAAATAGAGTGGAGTAGGTTTATTCCTATTAATTTAACCTTCAATTCCTAGCAAATCCAAGTATCACAAAAGATAATCGATATACTAGAAAATAAGAAAACTAGCTATCTTTAATTAAAGTAAAGAAGATTTGAATCCATGATTTCATAACTCACAAACATTACAAATGACTCATAAACTTAAATTACATTGTAGAGCATGAGGTTATATAACCATACAATGATTTTCCTCAACGCAATGCACAATCGAAAGAGAATCTCTCCCATTACTCAAGATTGAGATCTCAACACATAAGTAAGAACACAAGAACACATAGGCCAAACACACACATAATTAACATTTCATTTTAACCATAATCATGCACTCATACAATGTACTTGAATGACATCTATTGCCAAACTCATCAACTCTCATCTCATCATGTCAAAATATGAAACATAATAATATTTCTTAGAAAAGCAAGATAAGAAATCCAACCTTTTCCAAAGCTTAACTTGAAGATTTTTCCTCTTCTCCTGGTTATTTTTTTCTTTGGAACAATCACCTTGTATCTTTTCTTGGTTATAAGGATCTTCTCATTGCATTTTTCTATATGTCTCACTAAAAATTTCATAATTCAAGAGAGACATCTCAAGTTTTTGGGAGATGTCTTCATTGGATGTAAGAAATCTCTACTTTTTCTAAAATGTCTCAAGTATGAGAAAGATGTCTTATCTTAGATGTCTTGAATTTGGATGAGATATCTCATTAGTATGCTAGATGTCTCCTCCATGTTCCATACATCTCCTACAAAAGCTCAACTCTTAGCCAAAATGTCTCTTAAACTTCCAAGATGTCTTTCTAGCTTCCAAAACTTACAAAAAGCAATTGTAGGAGAAGAAAACGGGAATTAGAAGAGGTGTTTCTATGTCAACTCTCCATCCTTCAAATAGTGAACTCATGTGAACAATGAAGTAGGGGTAGAAGTGATTCCTCACTCATCAAGTTTGGTCTCATAGATTCATATAACATCATTAATAGATTAATCCTTCTAATAAATCTAGTACTCATGCCTCTTCATTCCTTGAGTTCTTGAAGCTTTCCTTTTCTTGCATACAATTACCTTTCTCTCCATTGAAGGCTTAGACTTATCAATGGCTTTCTTCAACTCAATGATGCTTTCTTACATGATTTCATGACCAATTGGCCCATGGTAATGTATAAGATCTAAAACATTAAATACAAAAGACATACCAACATCATTGGTAATGATCTAAGCAAAATTTGGAGTTGGGTTACTTCATTATTTTTGAAGGGATTCAATTGTCATCTCATCTATGATTGATCCATGAGTCATATCCATGGAGGAACAGTGCAAAAGTCAAAAGGAAATCAAGATATAAAGTGGTTAGAATCAAATCCAATCAAATTTCACACTTATGACTATCACTCATAACTAAAAACATGAACTTTCATTTTAACTTCTAATCTTAAGTTCAAGCATTAAACATTGTGATTAAATCAAATTGAAATTAGGAACATAATATGGATCTTGAGGATCACAAGGAAGACTTCACCTAATCTTTAATTTTTCCTTTTTTTTTCTATAATGCAATAACCTCAATAGCCTAACAATGAACTCCAATGGTCTATAGTTACCACAAGGCTCAACGAATCCTCAATAAATAAGTTTTAGGAAAATTGACTTTAACTCGATGTGTATTTGTTTGGGTATCAATTCTTCCTTCCTTTAATACAATTTTGAGGCACTTATTTATACTATAAAGGGCATACAAAAATAATTATTTAATGATTGCTTCTCATCAAGGAAATTAATGTCAATCAATTAATGTCTATTGAAGTTTATAGCTATTTTGATCCTCCCCGATCGTTGTTGCAAATCACATACTTCTACCTTGATTGATATTCTATTTTGCTCTTCAATAATTTTCCCTTGAACACTCAAAATATTGATCCTCATCATAGCCTTGATTTGAATCGATAAAATCAATATCTATTATCGTCACTGCCTCGATTACTTACGATGATCAAGTAAAAGACAACATTAGATCTTATCAATTTTTGCTATAGAAATTAATAATCTTCAATAAGCAAAGATTAATAAAAATTGTAAAAATACTCATTTATATTATGAAAATTAAAATAGCTTTCAAGTTTTAACAGTTGGCTAGTCAATTTCAAAAGCATTATCATTAATTTTGACCTTGTTTCTAAAGGGATCCATCTTCTTGGCTTTCAACTTGGAGAAGTTATCATCTCTCAGTCTCTTCTTCTTGAAGTTCACTCAAACTAAGTCATCAATAGCAAAGTTACATTTTTTCTTATACTTATTTCTCTTGAGAACTCTCTCTTCAATCTTTTTCTCAAGGTTTTCCTTCACTTATGTATGAAGATCCCTCATCTCTTACACAAAATTAGATTGTGTTTGAGCTTCTTCCTTAAAGCTCTTCAAAATTTTCACCACCTTAGGATAAAAATCATAATTTATCTCAAATGAGCTCTTTCCAATGACAACATGAAAAACATTATTATACCAAAATTTAGCATGACACAACAAATTTTCCCACTAAGTGAACTATTCATTACATAAAAACCTCACAATATTTAGCAAGGATTTATGTATTACGTATATTTATCCCTCATATTATGGATGATATGCACTAGAAGAATCCAATTTTGTCCCTAAAATCTTCCAAAGGGACCTTAAAAAATGACTAGTAAACTTAAAGTCTCTATTACTAACAATGTTCAAATGAATACCATGCAACTTCATAACATGTTGGAAAAACAAATTTGCAACATGAGAAACATTAGTCATCTTTTTGCATGAAATAAAGTATTTCATCTTAGATAACTTGTTCATCACAACCAAAATATTATCATTTCCACTATTATTTTTTGGAATACCACTTATAAAATCCATTAAAATACTTTCCCATGGATCCCTCAAAATTGACAAGGACATGTAATATCCATTCACTCCTTTATCTTCATCTTTAAATTTTTAACATGTTAAATACTCCTTCATAAATTTTGAAAGTTTTGTTGGAATACCTAGCTAATAATGGTACCTACCTATAAGCTCTAATGTTTTATCACTACCCATGTAACTTACCATGCCACTACAATGATTTTTAAAGAAAACCTTTTTTGTAAAATCATAATTAGGAATGCATACGTTCACATTATTTAATAATAGTTCATCTTAAACATGATATTCCCTTCATTGATCTATCCTAATTAATAATAGTTCCTTGAGGCTCTTCCAAACTTGTCCAAAATCTAGATCATGTTCATACAAATAAAACAAATCATTTATACTTAATACATCAGCCACCACATTGACTTCTTTACTTTTGTGCTTAAGCACAAAATTGAACTCATGTAACTATGCAACCCATTTCATATGTTTAGTGCTCAACTTCTCTTATGAATTTACAAACTAAATTACCTTGTGATTTGTCATTAAAGTGAACTCCTTGGGTAATACGTAACGTCTCGAATGCTTGATTGCTTGAAGAATTAACATACAATTCCTTCTCATATATACTATATTTTTAGCTTGACTCATTCAACTTTTTTGAAAGGGAAGAAATAGACCCATCGTCTTGTGAAAGTACCCCACCAATGGTAAGTCCACTTACATCCACCTCCACCTAAAAAAGTTTTGAAGATCTTGGATTGCAAGCACAAGTTCCCTAGTATTTTTTTCTTTTTACAACTAAAAGCTTCTTTGGGTTCCATCATCCCAACTAAAATCTTTATTTTTCTTTTAATAATCAAATATAGGCCAAGAAATACCACTAAAATTTTTTATGAACCTTCGATAAAGAATTTCTAAACCATGGAATGATCTTAACTCCCTAATATTCTTAGAAGTTGACCAATATTGAATAATCCTTACCTTGGTAGCTTTCATCCAAATTTGATTTTTAGAAACCACATGTCCCATGTATGTGATTTTCCTTGTGAAGAAATGGCTTTTCTTCATATTGATAAACTATATATGCCTTCTTCAATTTTAGATACACTCTCCTCAAGTGATCCAAGTACTCCTCCTCCATTGAGTTGTACACCAAAATATCATTAAAAAGATAATAAAACCCTTATAAATTAGATCTTTAAGTACATTATGCATCAACCTCATGAATGTAGCAACTGCATTCATGATCCCAAATATTATCACCAACCACTCAAATGATCCATTAGGTGTTTTGAAAGCTATCTTTCATTTATCGAAAAACCTAATTCTAATTTGATAATAAGCACTCTTTAAATGAATTTTTCTATAAAAAAAACCTCTACATTGCTAAGAACATCAAGGATATCATTCATCCTAGAAATAGAAAACCTATATCTCACTATTATCCTATTTCTCATCCTAGAATCAATGCATATCCTCCATTCATTGTTATCCTTCTTTGGCATAAGCACCAATTAAATTGCACATGGTGAAATGTATTTTCTCACAAAGCCATTTACAAGTAGCTCCTCTACCTACCTTTACAAATTTACCCACTAATTTGATACCATTTGGTATGCTCTCTCATTTGGAGTGGTGGCACTAAGTAGAAAATTAATTTGATGCTATACATTCCTCATTAGTAGCATTCCATCCAATTCCTCCTTGAACACCTTGGAAAATTACTCCTTTGAGGCTTGCACACCTGTTGGAAGTTATACTTGCATATCATCAAAGGTTAGCAATAATAGTTAATACAACAACAAAACCAAATCAATTTCATCATGTTTCTTAATGTATTATCTCTTTTCTAAAAGAATTAAGGAAGCATCAAGTGTGCTTTTCCACCTCACTTATTCCACTATCATAGGAATCAACTAATGAATTCCATTAGGTCTAGCTACACTTCATACATTACTTGTTCCATCAAACTAAACACCATTACTAAATCCCAAGATTTATCAATAATTACATCAACATAATTAATTGGAAGCACATCACATTTTACAACATTATGAAAAATTTCAATTTTAAATTTTAAAGCACATTGCTCTCTCACCTCTTTAGAGTAATTCCTAGATAACCAATGTACCTTGTAGGATCTTGGATGAGGATTAGTTATCAAATCCAATCTAGCAACTATCCTAGGTTAGATACCATTTTCTTGGGCTCCTCAATCAATTAAAATATGTATCAATACCCTACTAAGAAAACATCTAGACTTAATCCAAAATAAGATTTTTATAGTAGGATAGTCTCCTCTATTCACATTTTCCATGAATGCACAAGAATTTAATTTAGAAATTTTCTCTATTTTGGGAGCATTAGTGTTATCTCTATGAAGATCTTGGCTAGATGTCTTCTCCACCTTGATCGTTTGTGCATCCTTGCCCTTAACTACTTTTAGAAGTGGACATTTTCATTGCTTGTATTCCCATTCTTCAAACTTGAATCATTGAATCTTGGATGAGTTGCTACCTTGACCCTTGCCTTGGTCCTTCTTGGCTTTCCCCTTCTCATCTTCCATTTTTTCTTGACTATGATCTTTATCTTTACAATTAAACTTGGATTATTTTTTCCTTGGAAGCTTATTTGCCCTTATTCCCAAATCTACTTAGTTTCTTTTCTACCTTGAGTGTTAAATCATAAGCCTCATCAAAAGTTTGTATCTTATAAAATGTTAAATCCTATTGATACATCATTTTGAGACCTCCTAAAAAGATTGAAGCCTATTTGTACTTCTCACAGTTTACCTTAGCTTGATAGAAGAGTTTTAAAAATTTGATTTAAAACTCCTTGACATCCTTGTCACATTACCTTAGGAATTTCAATTTTATAATGGTCTCTTAACTTTGATGAGACTATTCAAATTTTCTCTTCAACCTATATTTAATTAGATTTCAATCTCTAATAGGTTACTCATTTTATCTTTCATATGCTTGGAACTCCTTTTTCCACCAAGTAGAAGTCACACCTTCTAATATGGATTCAACAATAGGTATCCTAAATTTTTTTGATACATCTTCCAACTTGAAGTGCTATCTACATCATTAAGATTTTTTAATTTTACATATGGAAGTCTAGCAACATTTTTGAATACTCTAGCAAGTCTTGCTTCATCTTCATTATCAAGCTTGCCATGGAAAGAAATAGTTACAATCAATGAAGCTCTAAAAACTCTATTTTGAGGAAGTGAATTCCCTCCCATTGGAATTTTAGCTGATGGGTTCTAACACTCCCATAGCTAGATTTTCCTTTCTTATTATTTCCTTCACTTGGCTAAAAAAATTCTTCATCACCATTCAAACATGAATGCTTATCATCTTAATGAGTTGGAATATGGTTGGGGCTTGCATCCCTATCTAGCTTAGCATTGATCTCATTTAATTGAGCAACCATCAATTGAAAGGTATATTTCATTCTCTTCATGTCTCTGTTAAGGTCTTGAACCTGTTTTTTGTTAGATAGCATATGAACTTAACAAAACTTTGCAACCAAATTTTGAAGAAATAATCAACCTATTACTCCAATACTAATAACACTGAAGTAGGTTTACTTTTATTAATTTAGCCTTTAATTCTAAGCAAATATAGAATACAAGAACACATAGGTCAAACACATACATAATTAACCTTGAGTTGCAATCATAATCATTCACTCACACAATGTACTCTAATGAAATCTCTTGCCAACCTCATCAACTCTCATCTCATAATGTCAAAACATGAAACAGAATAATATTTATTGAACCTTTTTCCAAGATTAACATAAAGATTTATAGCTATTTCTATCTTTTCTCCTCTTCTCACAATTCATTTCCACTTTGAAATAGCCACCTCAGATCTTGTCCTAGTTGTATGGATCATCTCAGGCTTTTCCTATATGTCTCATGTCCCTTTTGCTGAGACCTCACACCTAAGATGTCTTAAGTATGAGGGAGACATCACACCTGAGACATCTCCAAGATGGGTGAGATGTCTTCTTAGTATACCAAACATCTACTCCACGTTCAAGAATTTTCTAACAAAAGCTTTGCTCTCAATGAAGATTTCTCTTAAACTTCCAAGTCATCTTTCTAGCTTCCAAAACCTACAAAAACCATTTGTAGGGGAAGAAAAAGGGAATTGAAATAGGTTTTACTATACCATAGAGTGATAAGCCCATAAAGAATCATTGATTTTTTTACTTCAATCTTTCCTACATCTACTAATCATTCTAATTAAGATCCATGTAATTTTTTATTGGTATGATATGAGGTCTAACCACTAGCTTGTTCATGAGAAACTGAATCATACTATGATTAGTATGTACAAAAATTAAGTATCTAAGCACACAGTACCTAAACTTTACTAGTATGCACATCACCACCATGAGCTCCTTTTTTTATTATGGTGTAGTTTAGTTACATATGTGAAATATTCTTGCTTATGCAATGGATGTTATATGAATGATTTTTTATCATCTGATTGCATGAGCATGAATTTCAAGAAAAAATGTTTGGACCAACCATGAGCTTATAGAGTTATAGTTTCTTCAAGATTTTATCTTAAAATTTTGAATGCTTGATCATATTTCTTGGTCCATTTAAATGCTACATCCTTTTTTGTTACTTTTACTAGTGGTTTGATAATCTTAGAAATTTTTTAATGAATAGCCTATAGTAGCCAGTATGTTTAAGGAATGATCTAAGATCTTTACTATTTGTAGACTCTATGTAATTCTCTAGATCACTATAATCTCTTCTACATTCATCTCTCAGACAATGCCCTCTTGGACCATTAAATGGTTTGTTTTGCTAGTTGAGCTTGAAGTTGATTCGCACATAATATTTTAGCACTTACTCAGAGTGGTATAAGGATTGCTCAAAATTAGACCATAGGTAGAGAAATCATCCATATAAACTTTCACATCATTATTAATTTTCTTTTATTGTGAACTAGGTATTGAGATATTGTAGGAGTGTTACATAGGCCAAAAGGATTTTGTTATAGTTAAAGATCCTTCAAGAACTTGTGATTGTAGTGTTGGCCTGGTCTTCTTAGGCTATTTAAATTTGATTGTATCCATTGTAGCTACCTATGAAACTATAATACATATGTCTTATAGTGATGTTCAACATTTTTTCAATAAATAACAATAGTAATTGTTCTTTTAAAGTTATCACACTTAATAATATGAAATCAATACAAATCCTCCATTGATCTCCTTTCTTAGACATAATCATGAGTGGCCTTATCCACTCATTATCTACAATAGGAAATTTGAACCTTACTTTGAGAATATTTTTAATTTCTTTCTTAACAAATTTATTTAATTTTAAATTCAACCTACACTATGGTTAATGTTTGGGTTTGATGGCTAGACTAGTCTAGAATTTATATTAACATATTCATGAAGCTATTCGTTTTTTCATCATATGACTAGGAAAAGACTATTAACCACTTATTAAAAACCTTAAGTAGCCTTTTTTTTACTCCTATGTGAGCTAGGCATTCATAATTACTGATTTATCAATTTTTAAGAATACATAATTTGGAGATTTCGACAATGTTTTAAATTCTATGTGCTTCAATTCCATCTTCTCTAGGATTTTCAACTTTTCCAAATCCATCTTTACTTCTTTCCTATTCTTTACTTGGAAAATTTATTATTTAGCTACTCCATCTCATCCATTCTATTAATGTATGCATTTGTGATGGCTTCTAGTTGTTCCATATATATTATGGAGTTGCATCTTTCAACCGTTATCAACCAGTAGGTACCTTTTTGCATAGTGGTTGTTGCATATAGTTATCTTTAGACATACTATTTCTTCATATGATCCAAGCTTTTTGCATGTTGTTGCATCCTATATCATTGTATGTGATGCATAAAACTCTCTTCTTCTTAATTATCTCATGCTTATTCTTCTTAGATATTTTCAAGGATAAGTATTTGATTTCTAACTTGACATCAATCATACTTAGCCAAGTTCTTTCCATTGTAATAGAAAACTTCCCCTATGTCTATTAGCATCGATCACAAGAAAATTAGCAGGATATGACTACCTACTGATGGTGCTTATAATCTGCACTAATTCTAATGGAAAAGCACTTAACTAAACAACAATTTCTAGCTTGATATTACACTTCTTCAATGAAGGCATGTCTCACATGTTGTGCATTTCTTGAAAGATTAAATTTCCACTAAAACTTGAATCTTATAGAACCTTACATGGAGTATTTCTTTCAATATATAAATAAATGAGATGGATTCTAGGGTTATTTTAGCTCCTAGGAAGATTTCCTACTTTGATAGAATCTTTTACAACATGGGTTAAGTTGACAATTTGTATACTAGTGCTTTAGTTTAAAGGTGATCCTTGAATGATTTAAAAGGAGGTTGGTATGAGATCTACAATGACATATTCTTGCATAGGTTTAGAAGGAATGGAATGTCTAAAGAAATAAATTCTATATGGCTTATGCTCAAAACCATTGAAGATGTCATCCATTTGCAAATTCATAGCTTAGGTAGCATTCCTTTAATGTGGTTGAGAAGGAACACTAACTTGCATACGTGGAGTAGATGGTAAATGATTTGAAGCCTATGATTGGATGCACTAATAAGAATGAAAATCATATAATGAAAATTTAGTTGTAAAGTGATAGATTTATGAAACTTAAGAGGGTAGTACTAATGGATAGTTAGTTGAGCATTAGAACAACTTGAAGAGATAAGTTGCTAGACATAGTATCTATATGGATTTAACTACCTGTAGAAATATTATTACCTAGGTGATGACATTCTCATGATTGTGGGTTTTACCATTACTATGAATAGTACTTTTAAGATTATGATGGAGACCCACTAGGATAATAGTATTGTTGATGATATGTCTATCAGTAGTTACCTTGATCATAAGGTAATCTTGTAGACATTTTTCTAGTAATAACCTTTGGGTTTAGGGAATAAGCTCTAAAATCTTGATGATGTGACATCATTGGGGAAACTCCCTTAGGATATTCATATTAGTAAATGTCATAATCATCATCATATGAATTCAAGTGTGCAACGTCCTTAACTATAGCTACTTTTTGTCTTTACTAGTAATAGTTCTTACTTATGTCTTGTTTTCTTTCCATTATCATTTTCTTTAGTTATAACTTATTCAATTTTATCCTTCATAATATTTAATGTTTGTTAAAGTTTTTCATCAATAAACTCTCATATTTTGTCAACTTTAGCAATTTCAGTGATAGAATTTTGGATAAGCAAGGTTTTACGCTGGATCATATTTTCTAAGTGTTCTTTCTTTTTTAATTTAAAAATAAAACCCTCCTTTCTATGGAGATATAGATCTCTATTATATTCTTCTATAGTTTTTTTTATTTTTAAGTTCTTTTTATATTACTACTTGATTGATAGACCTTTGAATTTGATGGGCTCTTATTTTTTATAACCTTTCTTAGGCATAGACCCCAAGGATCTCTTTAGTTTTATTCCTGAGTCCATCTATGATATGTTACAATTTCTTCCTTTGAAAGAAACCATGACTTACACATCAGTTAAAAAAAAGAGTAATATTTGTTCAAGGTTACATAAAGGGATTCACGATTGCCTTTCCTCCACCCTTGAATTTGCTTCTTTAAATTGGATACCCTAGAGTACATCTAATATTTATCATTAAATAGCTCTAACATCGTACTTTATCTTCTAATGGATTTTGGTTCCAAGTACTGGTACCAACTTTTAGGCTCTTTAACAAGTATCATGAATAATAATGTTAGGTTTTTCCATTTATTTGCAATATTCTACAAGATTCATGCATTATGGAAGATATTCAAGTAATATTATAGATTAGTGGTATAGTCTCCTTCAAACTTAACAATGTTATTCATGTCTAGTCATTTGATTTAGCTATTCCTTTGATGCTTGGTTGATGTGTATATAACCTATCTAATATTTATCATACTTCTTTTATATATCACATATGTTAATCAAGCTTAGGCTAGAAAAAAATTACTTAAATAAAACATAAAATAGGCAAAAAAGTATGACAATACGCAATAAATTTATAAGAATGACAAAAGAAATGAACAAGCAAAGTAGTAGGCATTCATAAGAATTATAGGTGCATAGGAGAAAGATATGCAACATAATGCAACAAAGATTTTACCATATTCGAGAGAAAGGTAGATCTAAATTTGAACTATTAAATAGAACCTACAATAAGCCATATTTTCTAATTTGATTTCAAATCTTGTCTAGATCCCTTTGTTAATCTTCAATATTGCTTAGGATTTGGATCCTACTTAGGAGATCGAATCTATGGAAGGATCCTTTCTATAGTGTTATTAATTTCAAGTAGGGTAATTTGGTATTTTAGTCCTTTTTTGATTAGTGCACATTATTAGTCTTTTTTATTTGTTGTGCAATCATTTGTCAATTTTCCTGATTTCTTAGTTATGAATATTTTAATATTATTTTCTGCATTCTAGCTATTTCTAAGATTTATTATCATGCATGTGATATTAGTCAATATTTTGACTAGTTTGACTATGTTTTTCCTTCATTCTAGTTTTTGTTAAAATTTCAGTTATAGAACTAGGAACAATAAAAAATTACGAAACTAATCAAAATGACATTTTTAGGACATTTGGAATGGTTGAGAACTAGCAATCTACAATTGTTCATACTATGGTAGCCTAACATAACCATAAGAAGATTAAATTTTTATTTTGCAATATTCTAATATTTTTAAAAAAATTCATCTAATTTTATATTTTAAGGTTAATGCTATTGACACATCAGAACTTTCTATTTGGTATAATTTATTGACTTGTTGATCTAGATCTTCTAGTTTTGAGTTTGACATTTTTGGAAAATTTTTCTAAAAATCTTGGTTTGGGAAATGTGAGACCTAGGCTTAGTAATCATTCAACTCAATGTAAATTTTAGATTCACCAACTACATGTTTAATGTAGGTTTTAGACTCATTAGTTCTTTGGTTTGGATCTATTCACTTTATTGAATGTTTAGGTTCATCTTCCTACTACACCAAAATTTCTTTATTGTTGAATTTTAGTTTCAGTTTGGCAAATTATTTAATTATATATGGGTTTTAAAATCATCATATATGTGGGATTCAATCTTACCAATCATTTATATATACATTTCAAACTCATTGATCATTTATATGTGGATTTTAGACTCACTGATCATTATGTGGGATTTAATCTTATCGATTATATATATATATAGATTTTAGATTTAACAATAATTTATATGTGAGTTTCAAAATCATTAAGCATCATATGTGATTTATTCCCACTAATCATTTACATATGGATATCAGACTCATCATTTCTATGATAAAATGTGGATTTTAGACTTAGCAGTATTGGAAATTGGCTTTGTTTATTGGTTGAGTTAACAATGGTGGTGGAGTTTTTAGTTTATAACTTACTATTTATTTGGCATTATCATTATTATTTGTTTATTTTGATATTTTTATGGTTTGGCTAGCATTTATTTGTAGCTACCCATGTGCACAGCTATCTAGCCATCTAATGAATCTAACCAAATCCATAAGGAATAATTTTTGCAAGTTGGTTTACACTAACTAGTCTTAGGACTAATTTTTCTTGGTTTCTATGATTTTCAAATAATTATGTTGTGATGAGGATGATTTAGAGGAGATAACTGATGATTAAAATTTCATAATTTTAAGATTTTAGTTGATGTTATAATTTTAGTCTAAGTTTGATTCTATGCTACAATGTTTAGCTGGGATTATGGATTTTAGATGTATATGGGATTTGTACTAATTTTTTCCTATCTTAGATGCATGCCACCTCATTTTTTGATATAGTTATGCAACATGATTTATTATGTTTTATTTAGTTTGTCAATTATGCAACGATAAAGCCCAATACATTTTTAGATGTGAATGTATTTTTAGCTTCATATTTATATTTATATTTATATTTTGGATCATTGTTTTTATTCCTATTACATTTTTTCATGTACAAGTTAAGTGTAATATTTATTTTTATATATATGTTATTATTAATTTCTAGCTTGGGAAATAGATTTTGGCCTACTTTTTGGTAGTGAATAGACTAGGTTTGTTATGCATGGGGTTATTATTACTATTTTAAAAATATTTTTAATTTTCTTTTGTGTTTTTTACTTCTATGTATTGGTAATATTTTGTGTGCCTACTTCTTTTCTTGTTTTTTTTTTCTATGCATCCATTCAAATTTAATTATATAACATTATATTTTTCCATGTTTTGATATTTTATCAAAGTACCTTACTAGCCTAACTTTGTTAGCAAGATGTTGCAAGTTAGTATCAAAGATGAAGGTTTGACAAGTATTCTCAAAATTTATGACATACAATGTCACCAAGAAGGATTTATTAGACTACGAATACAATAAATCCTAAAGAATCCAATGGGAAGATCTCCTAAAATGATATGATGAAGAAGACATTTACTTATTTGAAAAGCCAAAAGTAGTCTAGTGTTGTGAATGATGAACAATATTAACCTAATCATTTGAAGACTAGTGATAGCTTTAGAGTGGTTACGTGAGGTGAAAGAAGCCCTCCAACTTATTGAATGTGCTTTAATACAACAAATTAGTTTAACTAGCTATAAATTGAAGGATGTACCAAATCATTAATGGCAAGCAACTAGGGTTGCTATAGATTGGACACACAGAGAGGTGAAATGGACTAAGTTTGTTCCAATTTCAAAAGAGAGGTAGGTATCTAAGCAGTTTTTGTAGGCTAAGACAAAGAAGCTCTCTAACATGGAGCAAGGTTATCTCATTATTTATGAGTAGGATGCTAAGTATCTTTTAAGTGGTAAAGTTTGACCCTTAGCTATAGAATGATGAAGAAGAGATGACCAACCATTTCATTGATGGACTCATTAAATCCATCCATATAGGTTTTGTTCCCCTTGATTTGACTAATTATGAGTGTCATGTACTAAGACACTAGTTATTGAACAAAGCATAGGACTACGTAGGAAGAAGAAACAAGGTTCACTTAAAAGAAGGTCTCAACCTATGACCAAAGTTAGCAACTCTAACAAAATTAGAACTTTTAAAGGTAGCAACAACTATAGATCTTTTGATTCCACACTCACATGCTTTGCTTGTGGTAAGACAGGACATGTTAGAAGCAAGTGCCCAAAATACTATTCTTACAGTAAACCTAGGTACAAGAATTGGAATTATAGTAGTAAGGTAGTTGAATATCAAATTGGTGGAGTAGATAGCTCATAAAGTAAGAAAGATCAAAATAGAGATGCTAGGTGCAAGGGTAGAGTTTATTTTTTTTACTATTCAACCTTTGGATGAATAATCAAACACTATCATGGACATTACAATTAACATTGGTGGATCCTTTTTCTTGATCTTATTTAATCATGGTGCTAGTTATTCTTTTGTGGATCCTAGAGTTGTAACCCAATTACAGATTGAGTCTTCTAGTGTAGGGAAACCTCTTTTGATTCCCTTGTTCTATTCTCTATGTATGTGTTTTTTCAAGTTTCAGGCTATGTGAGATGTTTTTGGTGGCCAATGAGACATCTTGTTTAAGATCTAAAATGTTAGAGACGACATCTAGAATATTTGACAGCCATCACAGGTGAGATAGTTTAGGTAGTTTGAGGTACTTTCTGGAATAATTTAAGATGCTTTTTCAAAATTTGAAGCACTTTATAATGAGCTTTTAAGGTGCTTTTGGAAAATTTAAGGCTCTTCTCATTACTTTGTGGCATTTTGAGGGAGACATCTCTAATGAAGATGATATGTATCAGCTAAGACATCCTAAGTGAGGTTAAGATGTCTCAGCTGTGGTGGAGATGTCTTAGGCCAAGATGAGATGTCCCACCTACTAGCACTATTTCTTAGTGAGATATTTTGAGGAGGTTAGAGATGATCCAAACAAGTGGAAAAATTTCCGTAATTACCTATTTCAATTTTGGAAATAACCGAGAGAAGATGAAAAAGATAGAAACATCATGAAGTCTTCAGGTTAATCTTGAGGAAGTTTTTCTAGGATTTTTAGATTACTATTTCAATAAATATGGATTATGTTCATTCTTGTATCAAGATGGAGATTGTGTGAGAGCACATTGAGTAGGTGTAAAGGTGGTTGTAGCTCCAAGGTTAATTGTGTGGTGTAACGACCTTTGTGTTCTTAGTCTTACTTGTGAGTTGAGATCTTAGCCCCAAGCTATGGGAGAGATTGTCCATCAATTGTATCTTGCATTGAGAAAAACCATTGTATGGTTGTAAAGCCTCATGCTCTATAATATCTCTTGAGTGTGTGAGATAGTTTGGATGTTTTATGAATTGTGAAACCTAGTTTGGATATTTTATGGGTTGTGGAACCCTATTGTCATATTCTCTTTGAATAATTGAAGATAGCTATTTTTCTTCTTTTCTAACAAATTAATTATCTTTTCATAATACCTAGATTTAGTGTTGGAATATGATTTAATATTGGACTGAAGCTGCTCTAGCTTAATATTGGTATCAGAGCTTTGTGTTGATTATTACTTAGATTTGGTTAAGGATTTTTTCAATTTTATATGATGTCCAAGAAAAAACAAGGTTAAGCTCTAAATAGAGACATGGAGAGCATGATATCTACCTTTCACCTGATGATTGCTTAGTTGGATGAAATTGGTATAAAGTTAGATATAAATACTAGACCCACCCATATCTAGACATGTGGAGATGATTAGGATTCATGTTCAGATGAAGATGTTTCACAACCTAGTAGAGACAAAGCAGATGATAAGGTAGGATAATCTAGCTATGGGAGTATAGGTACCCATTAGCCAAGGATTTGAATGAGAGGATATCTTATTTCTCAGATGCAACTTCTAAGGGCTCTAATTATGGTAACTACTTCTTCTTGTGGAAAGCTTGATGAGAAAGATGAAATAATTTTTTCTAGAGCATTTAGAAATGCTACAAGACTTTTGTATGTTAAGTTGAAAACTTTCCATGATGTAGATGATACCAATGTTTTTTTCAAGTTGGATGAAGATACTTAACAAGCACTTTAAGTTGGAAGAGATATCAAATAGCTTGAGGGTACCTATTACTAGATCCAAATTAGAAGGTATGACTTCTACTTGGTGGGAAAAGAAGTCCCAATGTTATGAGAGATAAAATGGTCAACTAAGTAGAGATTGGAATATGATAAAATATAGGTTTAAAAGAAAATTTGAAGGAATATGATAAAATATAGGTTGAAAAGAAAATTTTAATAGTCTTGTCAAAGCTAAGAGACCATTATAAAGTTAAAATTCCTAAGGTAAGGTAACAAGGATGTTAAAGAATTCCATGATAAATTGTATGATCTATTCCATCAAGCTAAGGTGAATTGGGAGGACTGTGAATATGCTTTAATATTGATGAGCAATGATTAGACCCTATGCCAACCATATGAATCATTAAGTGTTCACACACGATCCAATTGAATTTTGTGGACTTATAACCTTCTAAGTGCACTAGTCTCTAGAAAGTGAAATTGACCATTGCAATCATTGTCTTCCCAATTACACTTGTGAAATGCAAAGGTATGGTTAAGTGAATCTGAGGCATGTTATTTTTATCATTTTTTATGTTTTCTATTTTAAGTTGCCTAAGGATGAGAATAATGCATAAAATAAAATAATTAAATTGCTAATTTAATCTACTGAGCTACTCCTAACTAATCCTAACATAAGTATCCATTCCATGTTTAATGCTACTAAGTTACTAAATGTTAAGTGTTACTAGAATTACCAAGCGTATGTTCAAAGTGGTTGTACTTATGTGCTTAATTAATTGCTATTTAATATAGCTTACTTTAGGTTAATTTAGCTTGATTACTTACAGCATTAAATGAAATTGCATAAAATGCTAAATGCATAAATAAACAATTAATCTATTTCAAAGTGCTACAAGGTTTATCAGAAAGCTTATCTTTATTGCTACACACACTACCATGCTTAGGTACAATAATGCTCAAATAAAGATTTGTACACTCTTTGACTCCTACTATGGGCATTTAGAAAAATATTCTAACTTTCATGCAAGAAAACTGCAAGAGCTCCACTATAACTATGATAAAGATGCCATAAACATGGCGAGTGAGCATGTATTTATAGGCAAAAATAGATAGTATGTCAACGAGGCCATGCCAACGCATCAAATCATGCATCAACGAGGCCTACTTGATAGGGCCCAGTTGACGCAACTAATTTACAATTCATCATACCCCCACAACTAAATGAAAACTTATCCTCAAGTTCTTTACATATTTTGAAAGGTATGGAATTATTGATTGATGACAAACATACAATAAACACTAAGTGCCTTAGTATACGAAACTACAATCATTATAAAATTTTTGATATTTAGGACAACAAAATTGAATAATATATGAGGTTCAAAAGCGATTTCTAATAGAACTTTGGATAGTTGACCCACAATCTTCACTCTGCTTTTCTCCACTTGAACAATCCTTTATTAGATTTTTCAATAGTCAAACCAAGTTTTTTGCATATAGATAACAACATGATAGTAGATGTTGCTCTAGAATCAACCAAACAATTTTAAAGATATTTATCTTTTAACTTCATTGTCAAAAGAAACAGAGGAGCTTCTTTATCAGGAGTACAATCATAGCTAGTTTTTGTTTTCTTGTCAATGTTGAACACATAGCTTAACTCTGAATCTCCAACTCTCCTTTTATCTTTAATCAATTCCAAAGATTTTATTTGTTGATCTCCTATTTGTAATAATTGATATATGCTAGTGTTGGCCTTGAGATGTTTCACATCCTCAACTAGATCATATTCTCCATCTCTATAAAAGCTTGGTTTCTTCCTTCATTTATTAAAAGTTTGATTTTAAGCACTTTTTTCTACTTGATCTTCTTTATTTTTATTTCTCTTTTCCAGTGGGTTCAAAAACCTTCCTCTTAGTATATGGATCAGAAATGATGTTTGGAGGCCTCGAAGTAGTTAATCTTTCTTTTGATCATAAATTATATCCATTTTCTTCACCAAGACAGTTGTTGCTTGTCCTCCTCCAAGCACAACAAAAAGATAGTGGCATTCCCAAAGATTTTTGAGAATTGATATTATTGCAAGAGAGACACCATTACCTCTTGGGCACTAGGATTTGACCTCGTAGGAAGCTGCGTTCTTTGGGCTAAGAATATTGGCCCACCTCCCTCATCTGACTCATTGTTCGAGCCACTTCATTGAGGTGACTCATTGAAGAATGGTACATAAATGGATCCCCATCACTTGTTCTTGCTCACTGCTCCAACTCACACAAGAGCTACTCTTAGATTTTGCACAGGTGCTCAATGGTAGCGTGGGCCTTTAGCATTATTTCTTGAGTGAGTGGTGGAGTTGACGATTGTTGCTCCTCCTCTTTGGACATGGCAGGGGTCTTATCTTTCATTATTTTAGACCAGGAGGTAATGGAAGTATGTCTAATTGTGTCATTTGCATAGTGGACTATCCTTGCCCTTTTACAGAGTTTTCTAATAAGGCATGGAATGGACAAGGTTTTCCTTTTACATTCATTTTCGTTGAAGTGTTTTTCTATCTCCAAAGAGATTAGCTGTCAAATATTTACAAGGAATTTTCCACTTAAAGAAGCACATGCATAGGCAAAGTAAGTAGTTACTTTGCTTAACCTCATCATCAAATTGAGGTGATAAGCTACTATCTTGAAGTATATGCGCTCCATTGGTGTGAGTGTGCCAAACTCCTTTCATTTAACCACACAACACCACAAGGTCCACTCCTTTTTTTCCTCTGGGTCTACTTGTGTGAGGATCTCTACCAAATGGACACTAGAACCAAGCAAACCAAGAGCTTACACAGTACAAAAGTTAATGAGATTCTCTAGCAACTCTAACAAGGAAAAGAGATATAGCAACCTATTGTTGATGGGATAAATACCTACAACAAAGTAGAGATCTACATGAATGAGTTTTAGATTGAAGAGATGATAGAATACATGGAGCTTGCTAATCTCTGATATTCAAACCTGGCAATGCTAACTACTAGACATCTGAGGTCAAGAGTTAGAGAAACAAGTAGCCAACTCATACTTGTTGTATGAGGTAGAGTTCAAGCACCACAAGGAGACCAAGAAAAAATTTGAAACTACAAATGCTAAACTCAAAGTTCTTAGGTGGCCTTGGTAATGCTTTAAGTTGAGTAAAATCTTTCACATGAATCATCATTTTCTCTTCCCTTTTTTGAGTTGTGATAATTTCTTCATTATTTAAGTGCAGTTATTTTTCTAATTGTATAACTTCACTAAAGTAGTCATTCAATGTTAGCAAGTTTGAAGTTCTTCTTAACCATATTGAAATATTGGGATTCACAGCCTTAAGGTAGGTGTCTCTAAGAATATCATCTAATGGTCTATATTGCCTTTGAAAAAGCCCACAAATTTGTTGAAATTTAATATTGAAATCTCTAATTGACTCTTTCACTCCTTGCTTAGTTTGTACTAGCCCATACTAAAGTTGTTGTTGATCTAATTGATTGCCAAATTGCATCAAGAAAAGATTTTTCATATCATCCCAACTTGTGATACTATTGCTTGGTAAGTTTGATAATCAAATCTGAGTCGTATCTTTTAAATTTCCTACAAATAACCTACAAGCTTGATCTTGGTGCTAAATATTTTCATGAGCTAAAGCTAACTCAAGTAAGTAAAGGTGTTCTTCAGCCAAGTAAGCTTTTCTAGGAATAAAAAGCTCAAGAAAATATTTGTAAACTATCTTAGGAATATCATTGTAATTTTGAAAC
The DNA here is from genome assembly GCA_015680685.1 of Gnetum montanum. Classification (NCBI taxonomy): domain Eukaryota; kingdom Viridiplantae; phylum Streptophyta; class Gnetopsida; order Gnetales; family Gnetaceae; genus Gnetum; species Gnetum montanum. The sequence goes on from MNCI01014001.1 coordinate 92,218, forward strand.
CCTAATGGTGTAACTCTTTGCCAAGGATTTACCATCTTATTAGAATTACTTTTTATTGTTGAACTCTTATATTTCTTTGACTTTCTCTTATAGACTAATAAACTAGACAAAAGGGGTGATCTTCTTATCCTTCTGGTCTTTACTCCACTACTTGTTCCAAACTCAAGAACCTTCTTCTATTCTTCATCTGATAAATAATCAATCTTATAATTAGGATTTTCTTTATAACCTTTGAAATCTTCTAAACTATCAGTCTATTTGGTCATGAACCCAAAATAATAGCTACTTTTCATTCAAGTCCTCCTAGCACAAAAAAGAACTGTTGGTGTGCTAGGCCTATTAATCTCTTTGAATGTAATGAACTTAGGTAACAAAGTTTCTTGCCCTCCTTCTAACACCAAAAGAACTATTGGCAACTATTTGGGACTACCAATGTTGTGCCTCCAGTCACATGACGTGGAGTCATGGTAAACAAATGTGTTCCTTAAAACAATGTTTAGGTTCTTACTGGGCTTTTGGCAACACTAAGGCTCAAATACCTCCAAATAAACTCAATAGTTATGAAACAAACTAACCATGAGTATGGATTTGGTATTGTAAATGTTGAAATGTTTAGGTTTGTGTATGAAACTAAAACTAGCTATCATAAAAGAAATTTAGCTACCTTATCACATACTATGAGTTATTGAAGATTCCTATTTTGTCAAATTACTTAGTCTATATAGTTCCTACAGTATGCTACTTGAAACACATAAAATTTCACAAAAATGTTTGAGCATAATTTTTCCAATCTACTGGTAATTTTCCCCAGAGAAATAGAGTGAAATTAAAAGGACATAGAAAGAGAAAAGAAAAGAAAGTAGATTTGTGTGAATCCCAAACATTTAGCCAAGATAAATTGAACATGATGAAACACTTCGCAACAAAGCTATTCCAATTCAATCTAAGTATAACAAATTGTCCAAACCTGCTAAGCCCAACAAAAAATTTTGTAAAAGATAATCTTATTACACTATCAAAATGCTTTGTAAACAACAAGTACAAGCTTTTATTTGGCTAGTTAACAATTGTCAAGAATTCCAAACATTAGAACTAGTAGAATATTTTGACAATTTCAAGATTGAAATTCCAAGGCAATAAACATTAAAACAATGAAGCCATTTCAAGCAAGTCAAAGTATCAAATATTTTCTAGATCCTCTAGACTCAAACAAGCAATTTTCATAAGACATTAGTATTAAATTACTCAAGATGCTTTTCTAAGATAACATAAGCTCTTATATGGCAAACCTAATAAAAGTCTAATATTGTGCAAAAAATAGAGCTATATGAATAATCTAGAAAATTTCAGAATTAAATGTCAAGAACAATACTATCTAGACCATTAGCTAAGAAACTAAGAAAAAATTGAAAGAAAAGAACTCACAGGACTCAAAAAAGTAGCCAAATTAATATCTTTAGCAATCTATGCTTTTATAATCTTCAATATTCTTCTAAGTATCTTCTCCCAAAATCCTCCCCTTAATTCTACCCTTGAAGCTCTTTTTATAGTGACTTCACGATAGTTACAATCATCATAAGAAGTTGAGGTGGGTTACAAATATCTAGGGAATTTATTCATAATCACCACAAGAAGTTGTAACTTCTATAGGTAATTATTAGAGAAATTCAAGCCATAGTTGGCAAGTGTCTTTTTGGTAATTACAACATCATGAGAAATTACATATATCAAGGGGATTTAGTTATAACTACCATAGGAAGTTATAACTACAATAGTCATGACAATACCTTCCTTCACATAAAGAAATTTTTTAGCACTGAAGCATGAGATGGCCAACATGGTGGTAATTATTGCAAGCATTGTCGGCCTCATCAATAGATGAATTAATGAGATGTGCCAAGGAAAGAAGGCCTTGAAAGTTGTCGTAGGTGTTGTTGATGTTCTTATCACCTTCACCAACATTGGAAACTCCATGATCATCGTCTTTTAATTAATGAGGGATGTAGGTTTAGTGCAAGGTTTGTTTATTTTCATGGCAAAGCCCAAGTTTCATGAGAACAACTATGCAGATGCTCTCCATCATAAAATTCCATCCATTGTGAGTTAGAAATGTTACTACTTAGTAATGTCACAAAACTTTCCATTGCAAAACCCAACCCATAAAACAAGCTCTTTCTTGGTATCTTTCGTGAAATCCAAGAACTTCATTATAGAAATTGATTCTTCCTTGTCCCTATACAAAATCTGTAGAAATAGACATATGATCTACTCCACTCCCAATGCTAGCCCTTATACCTATTGTTCATAAGCTACTCACCACATCATAAATCATGTAGGAGACTTGTGGTAAAAATGGTTAGTTGGAAGGTGCTATGTTTTGTAAAGGCCTACTAGGACTGTGTACACCTAGTGCTTGCCCAAATGGTGCAAAAAATGGTCTTCTTGAATTTTGCTGGAATTCTTAATATAGAATGTTGTCACCAATACAATGTCATTGAGAATTTTAATGGCAACCTCATTTCCCTCTCCATGCAAGGGACTATATAGAGCACTAGTGGCTCCAACAACAGTAGTGCAGACATCAATACCACTTGATGCTAGATGTTGTACAACTATTGTTGAATAGTCTCATGCTTTGCATGCAAGATGAAAAGTACATCTAACACTTTTACCAACCTAGGATTTGATTTATATCATGAATTTCCAAGTGAATCTAACATATAAAGGAAATTATTTGCATAAAAAAGGTTAGTTAAAGGTAACACAAGTGCTTTCCCTTTTGTCCTTAACAAAATAGCTACAAAAATTGTTGGAATCTTTCCTAAAATGTGCACAATTTGCTTATCCCTCACTACCTTTGAATTATAAATATCTTGGCCTCTAGATGATATGTAGAGAGAGCATTGATTGCACTTACTATCATACCCATGAGATGAGCATCATGAGGCATTCCTTGTCTAAAACTTAATAATCCTTCTAGTAGAGAAAAATACTAAGATATAGCAAATTTCCATTCTTTTAGCTGAGATTTTGATGGAAGATACCCATACATCAAAACATAAGCTACTTCAATATATGTGCTCCTCTCAACTAATTTCTTTGGGCAAAGGCACATTTAAGTTATAACCCATTCTTTTTCTTTAACCAACTTCATCATGCAAGCCTATTCCATTTAATGGCCAAAATGTGCGAACAAAAAGATATCTAGAATGTTTTACTATCATTCCAAGTGAGATGTCCTAGGAAATTTTAAGTGCTTTCTAGAACATTTTGAGGTGCTTTTGGCAAATTTGAGGTGCTTTCTGAATATTTAAAGCACTTTTTCATGAGCTTTTTAGGTGATTTTATCAAATTTAAGATGCCTCTATTAAATTTGTGGCATTTCTAGGAAGACATCTCTAATCAAGATGATACATCTTAGCTAAGACATCCTATGTGAGGTTAAGATCTCTTAGTTGTGGTGGAGGTGTCTTAGGCCACGATGAGATGTCCCACCTACTATCATTGTTTCTTAGTATGACATTCCAAGGAGGTTAGAGATGATCCAAACAAGTAGGGAAACTTCTGTAATTGCCTGTTCTAATTTAGGAAATAATGGTAAGAAGGTGGAAAAATGTAGAAACATCATGAAGTCTTCAAGTTAAGCTTTAGGAAGGTTTTTTTAGGCTTTTTATCTTATTGTTTTTATAAATATGGATTATGTTCATGCTTGTCTCAAGATAGAGAGATGAAACATCTTAGAAGTTCATGTGTTAAGCTTGAGTAAGATTGTCTAAGAGCACATTTAGTGTAGAGATGGTTGTAGCTCCAAAGGTTAATTTTGTAGTGTAATGGCCTATGTGTTCTTAGTCTTACTTGTGAGTTAAGATCTTAGTCCTAGGTTGTGGGAGAAATTCTCCATCACTTGTGTCTTACATTAAGAACAACCATTGTGTGGTTGTAAAGCTTCATGCTTTGCAACATCATTTGAGTGTGTGAGATAGTTTGAATATTTTGTAAGTTATGAAACCCTATTATAATATTCTCTTTGAATAATTAAAGATAACTACTTTTCTTGCTTGCTAGCAAATTAATTGTCTTGTCATAATACCTAGATTAGATGTTGGAAGGTGATTTAATATTAGAGGGAACCAACTCCAGCTTAATATTAGTATCAAATCTTTATGTTGATTGTTGCTTGGGTTTGGTTGAGGATTTTATCAATTTCAAATGTCTTCCAAGAATAAATATGTTCAAGTTCTAAATAGAGACATGGAGAGCACAATATCCATGGGGAGATAAAGAAAATGTTAATTTTTCTAGGGTAGTTTCTAGATTGGGTTTAACAACTAATCCTCATCCTATACCCTATAAAGTGCATTGGTTATCTAGAGACTACTCTCTAGAGGTGAGGGAATAATGTACTTTGAAATTTAAAATTGGAGATTTTTATGATGTTGTGAAGTGTGATGTGCTTCTAATAAATTATGCTAATGTAAATCTAAGTAGACTTTGGAAGTTCAACAATGGTGTTTAGTTTGATGAAGTAAGAAATTTATGGAACCTAGATAGGTTTGATGAAATACATGAGTTGATTCCCATGATACCTAAACAAGTGAGGTAGCAAAGCTCACATAATGCTTTCATAATCCTTCTAGGAGAGATAGAATACATAAAGGAATATGATGATATAGGTTTTGGATTTGTTGTTATATTAATAATTTCTTCTAACTATTATGATATGTAGGTTTAGCTTCCTAAATGTGTACTAGGCTTGAAGAAGAAAATTCCCAAGGTGTTCAAGGAGATATTGTATGAATTACAACCTATGCAGAATGTATAGCATTAGATTGATTTCATCCCTAGTGCTACCATTCAAAATTAGAGAGCTTACTAGATGGCACCAAATTAATGGACTAAATTACAAAGCCAAGTAGAGGAGTTACTTACAAATGTCTTCATAAGGGAGTGCATTTCACCTTGTGTAGTTCCAATGGTGTTAGTGCCAAATAAGGATAGTGATAAATGGATAATTCACATTGATTCAAGGGCAATGAATAGGATAATGATGAGGTATAGGTTTCATACTTCAAAGATAAATGACATCCTTACTGTCTTTACTAATGGTTAAATTTTTAGCAAAATTGATTTGGTTACCATTTCAAGACACCAGATGAATTCTTTGAGTGGTTGGTGATACCACTTGTACTCATGAATGCACTTGCTACATTCATGATGTTGATGAATAATGTATTGAAGGACTTAATTGGTAAGTTATGCATTATTTTTTGGATGATATTTTATTGTATAGCTTTAGTGAGGATGAGCACTTAGATCACTTTTGGATAATGTGTCTTAATTTGGAGAAGGTTTAGTTAGTAATTAATTTGAAGAAAAGTTATTTCTTCAAGAGGAAAATCACATATTTGGGGCATATGATTTCTAAAAATTAAGTCTATATGGAAGCTACCAAGGTAAAGGCTATTAGGGATTGGTCAACTCCTAAGAATGTTGGGGAGATAAGATCATTCCTTAGTTTAGCAAGTTTTTATAGATGGTTCATAAAATATTTTAGTGGTATTTCATGTCTAATGTTTGCATTGTTGAAGAAAAATAATTTTTTCAGGTGGGATAATGAAACCCAAGGGAGCTTTGACTTGTTGCAAGTAAAAATTAGTAATGAACTAGTGCTTACAATTCCAGATTTTTAGAAGCTTTTTTAGGAAGAGGTGGATTTAAGTGGATTTGGCATTGGTAGGGTACTTTTAAGAAAAGGTAGGCATATTCATTTCTTTTCTAAAAACTTAAATGAGTCAAGAAAAAAGTATAGCATATATGAGAAGGAGTTCTGTACTATTTGATGAAGTAGTTACTCTAATTATTAGAGAAATTATTATTGGAGTAATTACTCTAATAATTAGAGTGGTTATTATTGGAGTGATTACTCTAATTATTAGAGTGGTTATTATTGGAGCAGTTACTCTAATAATTAGAGTGGTTATTATTGGAGTAATTACTTTAATTATTAGAGCAGTTATTATTGGAGTGGTTACTCTAATAATTAGAGTGGTTATTATTGGAGTAGTTATTCTAATTATTAGAGCGGTTACTCTAATTATTAGAGTAGTTGCTTCCAAGTCTATAAATACAGTGCCCAAGCACACAATTGGAAAAAAAGTATTTTAGCAGTCAAGTAGCGAAACTCTTGTAGTCTGTTTGAAGGTTAGAGTATTTTCCAAGTGCCCATAGTAGGAGGTCAAAGTGTAGACAGATCTTTATTTGAGCATTATACCTGAGCACACCTTGTGTACAGTAATAAAATAAGCTCTTTGATTCATCCTTGCAGCACTTAAGATTTTTTTTCTTACACATTTCTTTTATTTTATTTTCTTATGTATTTATTTTATTTTATGCATTTTACATTTCTATTATTAGCATAGCAATTCATTTTGATCAATGCAACAAATCATTAAATTACACTTAGTACGATCACTTCGAGCATGCGTGTAACACTTGGTAACCCAGTAACGATTAGCGTTTGGTAATCCCAATAGTGTTGCACTGGTTCAAGATGTGTACGACAAGTGATAACGGATACTGGTGTTTAGATTAGTTAAAGCCTAGTTAATTAGTAGTTAAGTTAAATGAGTCACTTAGTTATCTCTCTCCTTCCCTACTAGCGCAATACATAAAAACATAAAAGCTATAAAAATCATATGCCTCAAGCTTACTTAACCATACAATTGCGACATACAGGTAAGCTTGAGAAGACAACGATCAACCAACCCATCCTTGTTCCACAAGGGCACATAAGCACTTAGTCCTTGGAGAAAATCATTCTCATGCATAAAATGCTCGTATTCGTATGGTTGAGCGTAGGTGTGCCTCGCCACTCATCAGTGGCATCGTTGTCGAGGACTTAGTTATTTGTGTGCTAATTAGAACTTAGAAAATCATTCACATCATTAGAACGAACCCTTAGGATTGATTGAGAAAATAATAAACAAGAATACTTGCACACTGAAAAAACAAGTATGTCTCCTTCTTCATATGAAAGCGCCTCACCGCCTAGGTTTGAAATAGGAAACAATTGGTGACATAATACACATGACATTGATCCTCCAATCCCTCAAAAAGTTAGAGTGGTATATATTCATCCCGATGAGCATATACCAAACTTCACCTTTATCCTCCATAATATGAACAACTATGTTGGCGAGACTTAGAAGGTAACATAGTGTTACCTCCCAATTGTTCAGTCCCAAGCATGCTTCTTCGTGCTCTCACACGAATTAGCATGCCACACTTACATGCAGAGTACATTGTGCAAGATCATGACTCGAGAGAGTACCATCCCATGGAGGCACAATGTCAAAGGGACTTGCAACAAGAGAGACATCATAAGTTTTTGAAGGGTAAGTGGTCCCAAGATGTTCCACAAGTCTTAAGCAAAAATGAGGGTGGTGAACCTACCTCAAGTAGTCACCCACACAATGATGTTCCTTCCCTTGACTTTGGCCAATGGGTTGTGTATCAGAACTTTCACTCCACTATTCATAACCCAGGTTCTGATACCCATGGGCACATAGGATCCAAAAAAGGGACATGGACACATGATAAAGGTGGACATTCTAATCGTAATCATGATCGAGGCCATGACCATTTAAGAGAAGGCAGCAGACACCGTCATGGTGATGGTTCCCCTTCTTCTTCACCTTCATCATCTCCTTCACCCTCTCCTTCAATATCTAGACGCAGTCATAAAGAAAAAGACCATGGGGATAAAGGTAGGCAAAGTAGAAGTCATAGATGAAACAACCAGGAAAGGGGACGAGGGCACTCTAGAGAGTCACAACATAGAAGAAGGGAGAGTAGGGAACAACGTAGGCATCATAGACGCCATGGACAAGACAATCACAATGAACCCCTCCTTGCTACTGGAAGTATGTTGGACATAACTGAGGCTGTTAGAATTCCAATAAGACATTAGAAAGATAGTAGGATCAAGAGATTAGATATGAACAACATCCTATGATTTGAAGGGGGATAAAACACTGATCCTTAGAATCATTTACAAGCATTCCATGATGCGTGTGCCTTATAGAATATAGAGAATGAATGGAAAAAACTTAAGTTGCTCCCATGAATATTAGTTAAAGAAGCAAATAGTTGGTACCGATCTTTAGAATTGAAATCCATTCGTAGGTGGAGTACTATGTTAGAAAGATTTAATGACAGGTACCAAACGTACTCCCGAGTGTCTAACTTGCGAAAGCAAATACAAGGCTAGAAATAAGGAGGACATGAACCCTTGGATGCTACCATGGGCCGATACTATGCAATATTACATCATTATCCTAGCCATGGTTATTCACAAAGGGATCAACTATGCCATCTTGTGGATGGGCTTAGGCATGAAATGAGAAGAACCCTTGGGACTTATGCCCAAGGGAGACTATCCGAGCTTAGGTCCCATCAAATTAAAAGACTATTACAGCAAGTTGCTAAGGAAGAAGGTGAGCTATGGAAGAGAGAAAGTGTGGAAAAGTATAACCAAGATCCTTCCCTTTGAAAGAGGGGAGTAAGATTTTGTGAGGATGAAGTAGAGTCACCACTTGAAGAGATGGTGAATAGGAAAACTTTGCCTATCCAAAAGTTAACATCAGAAGTATCAACAAAGGTAGATCAAATGTGGGATTCCCTAGACAATAGATTTCAAAATATTCTTAAAATAGTAGAGGAGTCTAGAGAGCAAGGTAGTGATTGCAAAAAAAAAGAAAAAAGAGAGAAGCTGAACATGCACGTAGTAAGGGTAAGGGAAAAGTTACCATCATTGAAGAGGTTGTGGATTCGAAAACAGACAATGATAGTGGATGTGAGATATAGGGATGTTTCCCTATAATCTCACATCTGTAGGAGTCTGAGCCATATGCACTCAACCCACGATTAAACAAAAGGCAAACACCCCAAAGGTTACCTTATAAGGTAACCCAAGGCAGTTCCACCAACCCCGAGAAATTAATGCAATGCTTAGGGGTTGAGCATAAATTGACTACACCATACCACCCCCAAGTGAATGGTTAAGCAGAAGTCACCAACAAGAAGATTACAAAGATATTGACTAAACCATTAGCAAGTTTAGGCGAGACTAGAGCACTAAACTAAATGATGCTCTTTGGGCATATCGCTCCACATGGAAACTAACTACAGGCTACTCTCATTATGAGTTAGTGTATGGTAAATTACCAATGCTTCCCATTCAAACTAAGCTCTGTACACTATCCATGGCATGTGACCTCAGCCTTAACCTTGATCTAGCATAGAAATAACAGTTACTAACCCTTAACTTGCTAGATGAAAACCACTTAGCTACCTTGTCATCTAACAAGTTGCACAAGGCCTTTAATAAACAACGCCATGAGCTAAGAATTAGGAAAGTTACATATCAGCCAGGAGATAAGGTTCTCTACTAGAATCCCACACATGTGCCACAACGTACTAAATTTCAAACACCGTGGGAAGGACCTTATATTATTTATGCAACTTTTCCTTCAGGGGCCATGACAATATACAAACTTGAGAGCTTGAATAAGAAAATTTTGGTCAATGTGCAACAAACCAAACCTTTCCAAGAGCTTAGGATAGTTGGTACACATTCTACCTCTCTTAATGGACAACCCTGCTCACTATTTCAAATCTCCTCCTTCCAACTTAGTCATGGGGGAGATGGCCACCTATGCTAACCGTTCTAGGCCCTTAGTTCTTTTTGAATTTTTATTTTACACATTGTTTTACACATTCTTTCATCTTTTCTTTTCTTTTTTACACCATCATTCATATTTTTACTATTTCTTTATTTTCTTGATTGCTTTTATTCATCATCCAATAAGTGCTCATGATGGTGGATTGAATTACATCATATTGATTGCTAATTTTTGGGTTTTACCTTTGAATTATGATGCTGATATTAAGGTATGGTTCTTTTGCTAAAATAGGCAATGAGTCCACATCATCCACTCATCCATACAACTCTATGATCTCCTTTGGCTTGGAACTGTACAGTTCCCTTTTTCTAAGTAAACTTGTTAATGAATTGGTGGCTGGGTACTTTTCCAAACAAGACTCAAAGGATGAAAAGGGTGTAACTTCAAGGGGATTCGATGCATTTGTGCTAGCCATTCTCTTGGGTGCTTGGATGCTTTTTCTTGGGTTTTTCGCCATTCTGACATTGTTCAAAAATCGGGAAGCTGAGTGAATAAAAATAAGTCTTTGCATGGTATGGTTCTCATGCAAAAAAGAAAAATTGAGAATTCAAAGCACACCCCTTAGACATAATAAAGAAATATGGGCTACAAGCACTAGTTATGGAACTGGAAAGACATGTTACCCATGCCTGAAGGTTCCCTCTAACTAAGGCCCTTTCTTGCTTCCTGCTTCTCCATCTCGCTCTCCTCGGAATGGTGGTGACTCTTTGTGGAAGCATTCTTGTTGCTTCAAGTGGATGGATTAGTCAAGTGTATTAATCCAAGGTCATTGGATGTGGTTTGTTTGAGTCTGGATTTGGGATGAGTTCTCCTGAATCACATTAACCATAAAGTACACAAGGGGCTTTACACAACCTTGTTCTTGGGATTCCATTCCATTCTCTCCTCTCCATATTTCTTCCCATTTTCCACCTCATTGCTGGTTTTATCATTAGTACATTCTAGGTTGATGCATTATTTTTCTTTGGTGAATTCTTATGGGTAAGTTTTTAACTCTTGCTTCCAAATGACATTTCGAGAGCCTACGAACTATTTGGTTTGTGGGTTTGTCAGGGCATAAAGGGCATGAGCCTACTTTGGGGAGGACCCACTAGCATTCCTTTTTGGTGCAATTGTTAATTTCTTTTCCTTAAACATTTCCTACAATCAATCATTTTTTGTTTCATCCCTATCCATGGCATCCATTTTATTAGCGTTGCCGTTGTTATTTTTTTCATCTTTCTTGTTCCTCATGTTTTTCCATATTATAGCTACCGGAGCTTCACTCTTAGTCGTGGGGGCCCTGGCACAAATTTTTCAATTTTTTTCATTTTACTAATTGCCTAACCCCTACACCTTGGGTAGTTGCCAGTGATAAATCTCTAAACCAATTTCTACCATAACCACAACTCAGTCAATGCACTTCATATCGAGACAAGGTATCAACTACATTGTGGTTTATCTATCCTTGCTCATTTGTGATTGTGTTGTATGTGCAGATGGCGATCATACAAACAATGGACTGGGCTTGGAGGAAGCACTTAGAATGGACCAAAACTGGAGCATTTATAAAGGAAGCAAGTTTGGTGGCATGGCTATGGATAAACAATGGAAGGCATAATCTCGGCATTAGCAACAACATGCTCCAACTTCTTTCTCTCTCTCTTTTTCTCTTCAAGCTGTCAAATAAAGGCTTGGATGTCATTTATGTACGAGCGTTCACCACAATGGTCATGAATACTAATGTTCTAATATGCTTATTAATTTGTTCACTGGGGATGTTGAGTTTGTAATCCCATTCCACCATCAGTTGTTAATTAGTCAATAATCCCATACCTTCCCAATATTTTGTAAGGAACTCAAGGATGAGTTTTCATTCAGTCATGGGGGTATGATGAAGCAGTTACTCTAATTATTTGAGCAATTATTATTAGAGTGCTTACTCTAATAATTAGAGCAGCTATTATTGGAGTGATTACTCTAATTATTAGAGCAGTTATTATTG
>MNCI01014001.1:104427-216874 GCA_015680685.1 Gnetum montanum
TTTGGTAATCCTAGTAGTGTTGCACTAGTTCAGGATGTGTATGATAAGTGAGAATAAATACTGGTGTTAGGATTAGTTAAATCCTAGTTAATTAGTAGTTAAGTTAAATGAGTCACTTAGTTATCTCTCTCCTTCCCTACTAGCACAAGACATAAAAACATAAAAGCTATAAAAATCATATGCCTCAAGCTTACTTAACCATACAATCATGACATACAAGGTAAGCTTGAGAAGATAATGATCAACCAACCCGTCCTTGTTCCACAAGGGCACATAAGCACTTAGTCCTTGGAATTCGACTAGATCGTGTGTGAAACGCTCATATTCATATGGTTGAGCATAGGGGTACCTCGTCGCTCATCACTATTCTTCAAGCAATTAAGCACTAGAGATATTATTTGTTATCCAAAGAGTTTACTTTGATGATAGACCACAATCCACTACAATGTCTAAATTTTTAAAAGAAGTAAGTGCAAACACATAAAGTGGGTTGCACAATTGCAAGAGTTCAATCTTGTGTTAAAACACAAAAGTGAGAAAGCTAATGTGATGGTTGATGCATTATCCAGGGTGCATATGGTGCATTTTAGTATACCTCAAGTGGAAGGTATGAGTGATTTTTCTTATTTGTATAAGCATGATGTTGATTTTGGATAGGTTTAGAGGAGACTCAAAGAGACATTATTGAATAGGATATACTAGTCGAGGAACTATCATATTCAAGATGAACTATTATTTAAAAATGAAATATATGTATTTCTAATTATGATTTTAGAAAACATAATTTGTTTGAAAACAATTGTAGTGGCATAGTAGGTCGTATGGATATGGATAAAACATTAGAACTTATAGGTAGATACTATTTTTATCTTGGAATGGGAATTAAAGTTTCAAAATTTATGAAGGAGTATTTGACTTGATAGAAGTTCAAAGGAGGTAAAGGAATGGATGGATATTATATACCTTTGTCAATTCCCAAGGGTTCATGTAAAATCTTGTCTATGGATTTTGTAAGTGGTATTTCAAAAACCAAGAGTGGCAAGGATGAAATTTTTGTTGTTTTGAACAAGATCTCTAAGATATAATACTTCATTATATCAAAGAAGGTGAGTGATGCTTCTCATGTTGCAAATTTATTTTTCTAGCCTATTTTAAAGTTGTATGAAATTCCTTTAAATATTATTAGTAACAGAGACTTCAAATTCATTAGTTACTTTTGGAGGTCCATTTGGAAAATTTTAGGGATAAAATTAAATCTTTCTAATGTATATCATTCATAAATTGATGGTCAAATAAAGGTGGTAAATAAATCCTTGTTGAACATATTGGGATGTTTGCATGATGGACAACCAAAGAGGTGGAAAAAATTGTTGTGTAATGATGAGTTTCCATATAATAATGTTTTTCATATTGCTATTGAAAAAAGCTCATTTTAGGTGGATTAAGATTTTTGTCCTAAGATCGTGGAAACCTTATAGAGATTTATATGTGAAGCTTGACTTAGTAATGAGTTTGTGCATGAGATGAGATATCTTCATGCATAAGGAAAATCAAATCTTGAGAAGAAGATTGAAGAGAGAGCCCTTAAGAGGAATGAGGGCAATAATAAGACAAATTTTACTATTAATGACTATGTTTGGGTGCACTAGAATAAGAAGTAATTTATAGCTATCAACTTCTCCAAGTTGAAAGCTAAGAAGATGGGGCCTTTTACAATTAAGGCTAAGATTAATGATAATGCTTTTACAATTGATCTAGCAAATGATGTTGATATGTTCTTTGTATTTAATATTTCATATCTTATGCAGAATCTTGGATCAATTGATAAGAAGATTATTCAAGATAGCATCAATGGGTTGAAGAGGGCTATTGATCAATCTAAGCATTCAATGGAGAGGAAGACAATTGTACTTAAGTGGAGACAAGCTTTTAGCACTTGGGGAGTGAAGAGGCATAAGTATTGGACTCACTAGAACAATCAATCTGTAGATGATGTTATATGAGTACATGAGAACAAACTTCACGAGTCAAAGATCACTTCAATCCCTACTCCCTTGTTCACATGAGTTCACTTTTTGAAGGATGGGAGAGCTAGTGTAGGAATAGCTTTTCTAATTCCCTTGTTCTTCTCCCTACATGTCTTTTTTATAGGTTTTTTAATTTGTGAAGACATCTTGGAGGCTAATGAAACATATGGCTTGAGATTTAGAATGTCATAGGAGATTTATGGAATGTTCTGGAGACATCTAGAAATTTTAGAAGACATTTGGAATATTTGACAATCATTCCAGGTGAGATGTACTATAGTAGTCTGAGATATCTCAAGAAATGTTGAGATGTCTCAACTGAGATGTCTTAATTAAGTATGAAACATCTTAGGAAATTTGACGCACTTTCTAGAATATTTTGAGGCAACTTTTGCAAATCTAAGATACTTTGACAAATTTAAAATGTGTTTTAGTGATCCTTTGAGGTACTTTTGGAAAAGTTAAGGTTCTTTTGGAAAATTTGTGATGTTTAGGAGAAGACATCTCAACTAGGATGTCTAAAGTGGGGCTAAGATGTCTCAGCCTTGGTGGAGACATCTCAGGCCAAGATGAGATGTCCCACCTACCAACATTGTTTCTTAGTAAGACATCTTGAAGAGATTAGAGATGATCCAAACGAGTGCGAAAACTTTCATAATTATTTATTTCAATTTGAAAAACAACTAGGAGAAGGTGGAAAAAGATAGAAACATCATAAAATCTTTAAGAAAAGCTTTAGAAAGGTTTCATAGGCTTTTTATCTTACCATTTCAATAAATATAAATTATGTTCATGCTTATAATAAGATGGAGAGATGAGATATCTTAAAAGTTCATGTGTTGAGCTTGAGAAAGAATATGTGAGAGCACATTGAGTGAGTGCAAAGGTGATTGTAGCTTTAAGGTCAATTATGTGGTGTAATGGCCTATGCATCCTTGGTCTTGCTTGTGAGTTGAGATCTCAGTTTCAAGTTGTTGAAGAGATTTTTCATTGGTTGTGTCTTGCATTGAGAATAGTTATTATGTGATTGTAGAGCCTCATGCTCTACAGTATCTTTTGAGTGTATGAGATAGTTTGGATGTTTTGTAAGTTGTGAAATCCTATTGTAATATTCTCTTTAAACAATTGAAGAAAGTTAGTTTTTTTATTTTCTAGAAATTTAATTATCTTTTCATAATATCTATATTTTTGGTTGGAAGATAATTTAATATTAGAATGAACCTACTTCATCTTCATCCATATATCCTTCCCTGGTGGTTCAGATAGCTCATTCTCCTAATATGGTACTATCAGAGATGTTACATTTAATTGAGGTGATGATACAAGATAATAGATGGTACAATGGCTTATTGATTGTGGTACTTAAAGAGTATGATGTGATTCTTAAAATGGATTGATTGGCCAAGTATGATGGATGATTAAATTATAAGAATAAAACTCTCACACTTATTTCTACATGTGGTAAAAAAATTATAATCCAAAAAAGTAAGAGATAAATTAAGCTTGATATGGTAACTACCAAGAATTTTAAACAATTGCTTAAGAATGTTCACAATTTTTTTATGATCTTAGTGCATGAATAGTCTAAGTAGGAGCCAAATCATATTCCAGTAGTTCAAGAGATCTTAAATATGATTAAGAAGAAGCTTCCGAGAATGCCTCCTCATAGGGAGATTACATTTGAGATAATACTTAAGCTAAGAACATAGCCAATTTTCAAGGCATCTCATAGGATATCTTTATTCAAGTTGGTAGAGCTTAAAATAAAAATTCAAAAGTTGATGGATAAAGGTATGATTCATCAAGTGTTTTACCTTGGGATGCATTAGTGCTCTTTGTAAATAAGAAGAATAGTAGTTTAAGGTGGTGAATTACATACAACTAGTTAAATTAAGATATAGTTAGGAATTAGTATCCTTTTCCTAGGATTGATAACATGTTTGACTAGTTAAGAGAAGCTAAGGTATTTTCTAAGATTGATTTAAAGCTTGGTTATCATCAAGCTATGGTGTAAAATGAAGATTTGTTTAAGATAGATTTCAAGACTAGTTATGGTTATTATGAGTTCTTAGTCATGCCTTTTGGACTCACTAATGCACTATGATATGGCTAATACGGATCTGGAGATATAATACGGGTGACTACCCGAGGTGTAGGGGTTAAGAGAAAAATCGAAAAAAATGGACCAGGACCCCCATGATTGAGAGCGAACCTCCGATAGCGAGAGAATGGAAAAAGAGAAGGAATAAGAAAGATGAAGAAAAAGAAACAATGGCAACACCGATAAAATGGATGTCAAAGATGGAGATGAACAAAATAAATGGTGATTGCAGAAATGTTTAAGGGAAAGAAATTAACAGATGCACCAAATAGGAATGCCAGTGGGTCCTCCCCAAAGTAGGCTCATGCCCTTCATGCCATGACAATCCCACATTCAAAGAGTCCGTAGGCTCTAGAAATGTCATTTGGAGACAAGAGTTAAAGTCTTAACCACAAGAGTTTACCAAAAAGAAAACAATGCATCCACCAAAATATGGACTACTGATACAACTAGCAATGAGGTGATAAATGGGGAAAGAAGGATGGAAAGAAGAGAATGGAATGGAATCTCAAGAACAAGGTGGTGTACAGCCCCTTGTGTATTAATGGTTAATGTGACTTAGTAGATCCCATTCCAAATCCGGCCTCAATCAAACCACATTTAGTGACTTCGCATTAATACATTTGACCCATCCATCCACTTGAAGTAACAAGAATACCTTCATGAAAGAGCCACCACCATTCCGACGAAATGAAAGAGAAGTGAGAATTGAGAAGGGCCTTAGTTAGAGGAAACATGTTTATTTTAGTTCCATAACCAGTGCTTGTAGCCCAAATGATTATTTCGTCTAAGGGGTATGCTTTGAATTCTCACTATTTTTTTTTTCTATTTTTATTTTTTTTGGTTTTTGCATGAGAATCACACCATGCAAAGACTTATTATTTTTCTTTGCTCAGCTTCCCGATAATGTGGCAACATCGAAATGGTAAGAAAACTCAAGAATAAAACATCCAAGCACCCAAGAGAATGGCTAGCACAAGTGTATCAAATTCCCCTAAAGTCACACCCTTTTCAATTCTTGAGTCCTTCCTTAGTTTGAGAAATGCCCAGTCACCGGTTCGTTGATAGTTTTTATTATTTGAGAAAGGAGACTGTACAGTTCCAAGCCAAGAGAGACCATAGAAATTTATGGATGTATGGATGAAGTGGACTCATTGCCTGCTACATCAAAAGAACCATACCTTAGTATCAACATTATAACTTAAAGGTAAAAACCAAACATTAGTAATCAATGGAATACAATTCATACCACCATCGGGGGCACTTATTAGGTGATGAATCAAACAAAATAATCAAACACACAAAGAAATGAAAAAAGTATAAACGGTGTTGTAAAAAAAAAAAAGAAAAGTTAAAGAAATTTGTAAAACAAAAATGTGTAAAATAAAAATGTGTAAAACAAAAACTTAACAAGAAACTGAGGGCTGCAAATGATCAACATAGGTGGCCATCTCCCCCATGACTGAATTGGAAGGGAGAGATCCGAAATAGTGAGCGAGATCATCCTCTCTCAAATGTGCTATGTGCATAGACCATTCTAGGTTCATGATAAGGGTTGGTCGGTTGCACACAGACTAGTATTCTCCTATCGGAGTACTCATTTGCATTTTCTAAGAGTTTCCAACTTCCCTCGATTGGTGGTTTCAGATTAAGGGTTGGAAGTTGGCGACACTCTTGCTCCAGTGCATCTATGCCTTCTTCATGGGCGCAAGTTGGTTCCCCAGTTAGTTCCATGCATATTGGTGGGTTGCTCTCTTGATTAGCTATCAACCACTAGGTGTTCTCTTGTTGTGTGGTTGCTATATACAGGCACTTTTGTATGTTAACTTCCTAGGCACACTGGTTGCATGCAAGAGATGTTGAACGCTCTTGTACGCTATCACCTCTGTATCACTGTATGTGATGCATGGAACCTTCTTCTTCTTGATCTTTCCATAAGTGTTTTCCTTAGATATTTCCAAGGATAAATCATGGATTCCTAGGCATGCATTCATGGTACTTAGCCATGCCCTTCCCATTATTATTGGGAAGTCTCCCTTGTCATTGTTGACTTGTATCACTAGGAAATCATCTAGGTATGACCAACAACACACAATCGTAATGATGTCCTCCACCAATTCCAAGGGAAGAGTGATGGACTGGTTAGCTAGCTCTAAGCAAATATTGCTCTTCTTTAGTGGAGGCAGGTTCCAGGCTTTATACATTTCTTACAATATCAAGTTAACTCTGAACCTTAGTCAAGAAGAGCTTTACGTGGTTCATTCCCAGCGACTTGGAGGTAGATTAGGGGACTTCCAGGATTAGAGAATTTCCTGGAAAGGTGGTCCACCTTGATCTAGTTAGTGACAATATGTGTTAACATAACTGTGTGCGTTGAGTTCTGTTGTTCGTTTGAAGGGAGCTCCGAAGCCTTATTTGATGGAGGAACGTTCAGAGGCTCAACCACTTGTGGTTATGAGAGCTTGTTTGGGCTTTTGGTTCTAAAGAAAGGTCTTATATTTATATGGTTGTCAGAACCAGTAGTAGGTTAAAGGTTTACAGCTCTCGTAGCATTGTGTTACTGCGGTTGAGTGGGGAGATCCCCTTACATCGCTAGAGCGGGTGGTAGTGGAGCCATTAGTGTAAGAGTTGCGGATGGGTTTGAAGGATGGTATGCGTGTGGTGTGTCTCTCCGAGGAGAAGGAGTTCTATAATACTCTTGAGCTTGGTAGTGACATGGTGGTGTCAGATGACCAACAAAGTCATGTGGAGAGATTGGCTGCTGCACGTAATAGCCATATGGATCTGGTTGCCAGTAAGGGTATTGTTGCCTACGTGGTGGCATCCCCCATGACTATGGGTATTGCCACTACTAGTGTTATTCAATAGGTTGTGGCGGATTTCCACTTGGGTAATACGTTAATGGTTGGTGGAACTACCTTGGTTACCTTGGGGATAAGGTAACCGACGGGGTGCTTGTTGTTTGTTAAGTTTTGGGTTGAGTGCATACACCCCAAACTCTTGTAGGCATGAGATTATTGGGAAACATCCTTTAGGATGGTCATATTGGCATATCTCACATCCACTATCATTGTCTGTATTCAAATCCACAACCTCTTCAGTAATAGCCATTTTACCCTTACCTTTGTTACGTGCATGGTCCAAATCCCTCTTCTTTTTCTTATCATGGTCACTACTTCACTCCTTAGACTCCTCTACAATTTTTAAAATAGTTTCAAATCTACTATCTAAGGAGTCCCACATTTGATCTACCTTAGCCGACACTTCTGTTGTTAATTTCTGAAGCAGCAAGGTTTTCCTACTCACCAACTCTTCGAGTGGTGACTCATCCTCCTCCTCACAGAATCTAACTCCCCTCTTTTGGAGGGAAGGATCGAGGTTATATTCTTCCATGCTTTTTCTCTTACGTAGCTCTCCTTCTTCCTTAGCTACTTGCTCCAACAATCTATGAACCTCATGGGACCTAAGCTCAGATAATCTCCCTTGGGCATATGTCCCAAGGGTTCTCCTGGTTTCATGTCTTAGCCCATCTACGAGATGGCGTAGTTGA
This sequence comes from Gnetum montanum, assembly GCA_015680685.1. Taxonomy (NCBI): domain Eukaryota; kingdom Viridiplantae; phylum Streptophyta; class Gnetopsida; order Gnetales; family Gnetaceae; genus Gnetum; species Gnetum montanum. The sequence continues at coordinate 112,106 of MNCI01014001.1, forward strand.
TCCTGTTGTATGTAACCATGGCTCGGGCAACGGTGTAGCAATGCATAATATCAGCCCATGGCAGCATCCAAGGGTTCATGATTACCCTGCTTCCATCCTTGGATCTAATTCCACAAGTTGGACACCCAGGAGTACGTTTGGTATTTATCATTAAATAGTTCTAGCATCGTACTCCACCTCCTAATGGTTTCCAGTTCTAAGGACTGGTACGAGCTTTTTACTTCTTTTATGAATGTCCTTGGAAACAACTTTAACTTTGGCCACTCGTTTTCAATGTTCTGCAAGGCGTAGGCATCATGAAATGCCTATAAGTGGTTATGCAGATCAACGTTGTATCCCCCCTCAAATCATGGGATATTATTCATGTCTAGTCTCTTGATCCGACTATTTTTTTGGTTCCTTTTAGGTATTCTAACGACATCCGTGATGTCTAACATGCTTTGGGTTGCAAGTAGAGGTTCAACATGGTCATTTCTCTCATGATGTTTGTGATGCCTACGCGGTTTCCTACTTTCCCTTCTTTCATGCCTTGATTCTCGAGAGTGCCCTCTTCCTCGCTCTCGACTCTCTCATCGAGGTCTCTCATTTTGCTTACTCTTATCCTCACCGTTAGGCTCTTTATGACTGCATCCTAATGTAGAAGGAGAGGGTGAATGTGGCAATGAAGGGGAAGAAGAAGGAGAATCATTGCCATGAAGATGTTCCCTACCTTCTCATCGATAGTCCCAGCTTCGATCATGATGATGATCTGAGTGCTCACCCTTATCATGTGCTCATGTTCCCTTGTTGAACACTTGGTGTTCTTGGGGATCAGAACCAAGATTATGAATCGTGGAGCGCAGGTTCTAATACACCACCTCCTGACCATTGTTAGGAGGGGCAACATCGTTTTGTGGAGAACCTATAAAAACAGGTTCACCACCCTCAATTTCATTGAAGACAGGTGAAGCATTACGGAGGCCTTTGCCCTTCAATAATGTGTGGTAACTCTCCTGTTGCAAATTCCATTGACGTTGCGCTTCTGTGGGATGGTAGTCCCTTGCATTGTAATCGCATGCAACGTACTCAGTGTATAATTGTGACATGCCTATTCATGCAAGGGCATGAAGGAGCATGTTGGGGGTTGCTCTGTCTGGAGGTAACACTATGTTACCTTCCAAGTCTCTCCAATGCAGTTGTTCAGCTTGATGGAAGACAAAGGTAAAGTCGAGTATATATTCATCATGATCAATATATACCACACTGAATTGTTGAGGAACTGGTAGATTTTGATGATGTGTGTTGTGCCGCCGACTGTCTCTAGTGTTGGTCCTAGGTGGTGAAGTGCTTTTGTGTTGAGAAGAAAACATTTTAGTCTTGTTCGGTGTGCTATTTACCATTATGTTGTTTTTCTCTTGATTAACCCTAAGGGTTCGTTTAAGCTTCCCAACGATGTGGATGATTTCGTATGTTCTACGTAGCGCACAAACAACTAAGTCCCTGGCAAGGCACCAATGATGAGTGGCGAGGTACCCCTACACTCAACCATACGAATATGAGCATCTCACGTGCGATTCGGTCAAACTCCAAGGACTAAGTGCTTACGCGCCTTATGGAACACTTAAGGTTAATCAATCATTGTCTTCCTAGACTTACTTGTATTGTCACGATTGTATGGTTAAGTAAGTCTGAGGTATATGATTTTTATGTCTTTTATCTTTTTATTGCCTATGCTAAGAGAGGAAAGGGTGAAGAGACTAAGTAACTAACTTTCACTAACTAAGCTTTAACTATCCTAGCATCAGTATCCGTTCCCACGTTCTGTACACACCCTGAACCAGTGCAATGGTATTGGGATTACCAAACACTATTCATTACTGGGTTACCAAGCGTAGCACACGTGCTCGAAGCGATCTTACTGAATGCACTTAACTAGGAGAGTTGAGGGTTGAGAGAGATTAATTATCTAAGAAAAAAATTAAGCATTTAACATTAATTAAGTCCTATTTAGCTTAGTCCATATGCTGCAAGGTTTATCAAAAAGTTCGTCTTTATTTCTGTACACAAATGTGTGCTCAGGTACAATTTGCTCGAATAAAGATCCATTCACTTTGAGACTCCTACTGCGGGCACATGGAAATTGTTCTATCTCTGGAATGGTAAAACTATCAGAGTTTAGCTAAGGGTCTAGATCTAGATGATCTTACAAGGGAAAGCTGCCTCTTATTTATAGACAAGGCGATGGGCTGCAATATCGCGTATGCAATATCGCAAGGGAAGACGCGATATCACGGCCCATCATTTATAAAATTGGAAAAGTATGGGATCATTAATTAACCTTTCATAAACAAAACTGACTAACTGACTTGACAAAAAATGGAATGCCTAAGTGTATGGATCAACACATTACAAAAATGGCAGTGTTTAGGACACAAAATTGAACAACATGACATGACTCTTCAAAATTGGATAGCATGTTTCTTGATGGCATGAATTTTGGTGGAGAAGATCAAACAATCCCAGGTGATGGTGGCTCCTAAGGTTCTAAGGAATCTTCTCTAGGTTCACGCATGTGTCGTGGTCAAGGACATTGTGGCTATCTTGCTACTACTACAACTTCTAGTGAAAGGTGGAAAGCATCTAGAAATGCTTTCATTTATTCCTCCTTACTCCTAGGATCGTGCATCATCCATGTAGCTACGTCAATGTGGATCAAAACAAGCACATCCCAAGGACATGGGATTGTTGGAAATAGCTCCTTTACATTGATGAACTAAGCAATGAATTGTTTGTGTTCAATGTCGAATGCTCTGACTGTATCCTTCAGTTCTTGGTAGTCATTCATCCTTTTGGCTAGGTTCTCAACAATTGATCATTGATCTATGAATCGTGTTTTGAGAACTTTGAGTTTAGCATTTTTAGTCTTAAGCTTCTGCTTGGTGTCTTTATGATGCTTGAACTCTACCTTGTATAGCAAATACAAGCTAGCCACTTATTTCTCCAACTTTGACCACAACAATCCAGCAGTCAACATAGCTAGGTTCGGATAGCAAAGATTGGCCAACTCCATGTACTCTATTATTTCTTCTATTTGCAACTCCTTTAGGTGGATCTCTACTTTATTTTAGGCATCAATCCCATCAATGATGGGTTGTTAAACTTCTTTCCCTTGTTGGAGTTACTAGAGAGCTTCATCTATTTTTACCTTCGCCATTTAGATATGCTTCTCAGTGACTTCCTTCTACAGGTCAACCTAGTCTCTGTAGTGATCTTTAACTTTTTCAAACATTAAGGCTTCATTCTTCTAGGTGGAAATTTCGATAATAGACTTCTAGTGTAAGGCACAAACTTCCTTCATTAATAGATTTCAATCCTCTATGGAAAATTTCCTTAACTCAGTGTTCACCCTAGCAAGCTACTCCTGCTGTTGACGAATAAATTCTTGCATTTGTTCCTTCTAGGTATCAACATTATGCAAGCAATGATTCTATGCGATCAAAGCCTCATTCTCCTAGTGCATCTAAACCAAGTCCTTATGGATTGAATATGTCTTTGCCTCTACTATGAACTGGTTAAAGATGGTCATTACTGCCTCCTCAACCTTCCTGAATCATTTCTTGAAGTAGTTGAAAAGTTTCATCTCTAGTTATTGTTGGGCTGAGGATTGCAGGATCAGCAAGGTGGGCATGTAATTCGGTAACCTCTACAGCTAAGCATTGATTTTGTGCTTGAGCCATTTCAAGTTGTCCCTCTAAAATGATGCACTTGCTCCTTGCATCTAGTAGCTCTGAAATGGTTGTGGTGATGTTTTCCAGAAAATCAAAGATATCCAAAATTGGTTGCTTGGTCCCCACCAGTTGATCTAGCAATTCCTCATGCTGGCCTTCATTCAATTTCATGCTTACCATGCCCGCAAATGTCTACATATCTCAAAGTGTAAATACATTTGGTACAAATGTTGCATGTGCATTAAGTGCTTCAACTACATAGTTAGCAACCACTTCAGCCACTGTCTCCTACCCTTGATGCTGCATCACCAAGATAGTTGCCCCTTCATGTTCATCCAATCCTAGTGAGAAGGTGGTGGCATTCCCAAAGATTTTTGAGAATAAATGGTGTTGTAAGAACATCGTCACCTCTCGAGCATTAGGATCCAATCTTGTAGGCAACTGCATTTATTGGGTAGAGAATATTGGCCCCATCCATCTTCATCTAATTGATTATTTAAGCCACCTCATTAAGGTGACTCATTACTAGATGGATCTACACTACTCATCTGTACGTGTTACTCTTACTCGCTCAAGAGCTTCTCTCAGATTTTGCATAGGCACTCAATGGCTATGCAAGCTTCCGACGATGTTTCTTGATTGGGTAGTGGTGGTGGCGGCTACTCTTCTTCTTGAGTTGTTGTTGGCATCTTGTGTTTCATAATCTTAAACCATGAGGCCAAAGGAGCATCCCTACTTGTGTCATTAGAATAGCAGATTATTCCTACCATTTTGCAGAGTTTTCGAAGGAGGCATGGAAAGGGTAGGGTTTTCCTTCCATGTTCATTTTCTTGAAACACTTCTCAATCTCCAAGTAGATGAGTTGTGGAAGGTTTACAGAAAATTTCCTACTTAGAGTGGCACATGCTCAGGTGAAAAAGGTGGTTACCTTGCTAGGCCTCACCAGTGGATTGAGTTGATAAGCTATAATTTTGAAATAGATACATCGCCAGTGTGAGCACACCATACTCTTTACAATCAACCCTATAGCAACGTTAAGTCTACTCCTTCTTAGCTTTAGGATCATCTTTTATTGATAACTTTACCAACTGTATCCCAATGTCATGCAACCCCAGTGCTTGCGCAATAGCTTTAGCTAAGTAGGATACTTGAATATCCTTGATCTTGGTTATGAATCCTAGCCTTCGATTATTTTACAAAATATATGTCTCTCCCATGTACCATTCCCCACTAAATGTGATGATTGGCCACATGGGAAAGGATTGCAGTTGTGTTTTAAATTCTGCTGAAGCTTTCTCTAGGAATGGCTCAAAGTTCATTTCTTGCAGAACTGATCATTGAATCTCTCGAGACCTGATGATGTCAAGCCAAGCTTGAGTCAAAGTGACTTCAAGTCTTGACGTAGGTCCATGCATTTCTCCTCACTATGATTGCTTGGTAGGTACTTCTTCTTTAAAATCTGTCAAACAAATTCTACTTTGGGCTCCTCACAAAGAGGTCCCATTGCATGGGTTGCCTCTAGTGGTTCTTGGGACTATTCTTGTTGATCCCTTCCAACTCTTGGATACTTTTGCCTTGTTTAAGAGGGTTCTCCTTCCTACAGGTGTTTCAGTTTTGGTGTCATCTATAATCAAACCAAGAGATGTACAAGTGGGTCCTCCCCATAGTAGGCTCATGCCCTTGTTGCACTGCATAACCTTAACTAAGGAGTCCATGGGCCCCACAATTGATTAATGATCATGAAAAGTTAAGGACCAACTAAAAAAAATCTATTTAAGAATTCAAACACATCAAACCAAGACATAGAGCATAGCATAGAACCTAGCAGAGAGGTGAGTTATGACAACATGGATGGATGATAGAGAAGGTGGAATGAAATTCTGAATTGAGGTCATAAGAAGTTCTTTGTGGAATTTGTGTTTAAAAATGACCTAAGAAGATCTATCCTCAGTCCAAACCAAAACCATCCACTTTCAATGACTTTGCATCACCACTCTAAGATCTATCCACCCACACGAGACACAAGAGTGCTTCCACAAGACAACCACCATTCCATAAGGAGAAGAAAAGAGAGAAGTAGGAAGTGAGAGAGGTTCTTAGTTAGAGTGAACTTTTAGGCATATGTTCATGTCTTTCTAGTTCCATAACTAGTGCTTGTAGCCCATTTATTTTTCCAAGGGGTGTGCTTTGAATTCTCATCATTGTTTTTTTTGAAATGGAAACCACACCATGCAAGGACTCACCCATTTATTATGTCTAAGGGGTGTTCTTTGAATTTCCATCATTTTTTTATGGGAACCACACTATGCAAAGACTTGTTTGACTTCCTATTAGTGGTTGAAATGGAATGATAAGAAGTCTATAAAAAACACTCAAGCACTCAAGCAAGTAGAAGAGTACAAAGAGTATTGAGTCCCCTTAAAGTCACACCCTTTACAAACCTTTGAATCCTTCCTAATTCTAGAACTATAAAGGTCACAAATTGATTAAAAGTTTCTTTAATGGAAGGGATCTCAAATTCCCAGAACAAGAAAAACCATAGAGTTTATTGAATGGGTGGATGATGTGGACTCACTGCTTATTCCATAAAAAATAAATCATGTCAAAGTCATTAGACATCAGAATTCAAAAATAGAAACCAGACATTGCCAATCACAACATTAAGCACAAACCATCATTAGTAAACAACAATAGTGGCACTATGTCCTGTGGTAATAAAGCAATTTTATTAGCAAAAGTGAGGACATATCACACTTTGAATAAAACAAAATAAAGTAAAACATATAAGAAATTTTTTTAAAAAATTTGGGTTAAAATTTTTTTGGGGTTAAAATTTTTTAGTGTGATCTTGTGTAGCTCAGTACGGGATGGTAAAGCAGCTAAAAAGAAAAAGAGATTAAAACTAAAAAACTGAAAAGAAAGGCTCATCACATTACATTACACTAACACAAAATGTTTTCAGAGAGTTTCATCCCTCCTCAGTGTGTTTAAGGTAATGTGGTCAAGCAGCCGAAGCTACAAAGGTAAGGGATGAACATGCCAGTACGATACAATAAATAATCTCTCAACTTGAGAAAAGGGGATAAAAACAAACTAACTTAAAAATAGGGGCACCCCACTTGTGTTGGCTGAATGTGGGTGGGAGATGGTATTGGCATTTGGAAAAACAACAATTTTTTAGGAGTAATCAGTCAAGTTAATAAGGGTTGGATCTTTTGGCAAAGTGGACACCATGTTCAGTTTAGGGATTCCCTCATGTTTATTAATGGACATGAGGGGTCCAACCGCAAAAACAAAAATAAGGACTACATTGCTAATGCTCGTTGACAGCAAAAAAAGGGGGGAGAAGGGGAAAGGAAAAGAAAAGGAGAGAATGGAAAAGAATGGAATCTATCGAAAACAGTGATAGTGATGGTGGCTACAGTGAACGCAGTTGCAGTAGCGGTGATGGTGGTAGCACAGCAGCGACGATTACACGACGATGTCATCATTAGCACGACGATGATGGTGGCGACGGCAGTGGCAGTGGCAATAGCGAAAGTAGCGACGACAACAGTGATGGCTATGGCAACTGAGATGGAAAACAAGAACAATGGAAAACAAAGGCTGTAACAGTGCTGAGAGCTGCAAAGGAACTGGTGTGGTGAAATCACCACTAGAATTGGAAAGATCCATGACAGGCTGGGTAGTTTCGCAAGGCATGAAGATTAGGATGAAGCCTCTTATCATGGTTTGCTAAGTCCAGCAACGTAAATCAACCATGATGAACCTGCAGAGAAAAATGGCTAACCAGAAAAAAAGAAAATTGAAATTGGCTAGGATCCAGAAATAGCAGCAACATTGGGGCTAGCATGCAAGGTTTAACCTTACTAAGGCAACGAGATAAAAAAAATTTAGGGTTAAAAATTTTTAGTGTGATCTTGTGCAGCTTAGTAAGGAACGGTAAAGCAGCTAAAAAAAAGGATTAAAACTGAAAAACTAAAAAGAAAGGTGCATCACATTACATTACACTAACACAAAACGTTTTCGGGAAATTTCACCCCTCCTCAGTGTGTTTAAGGTAATGTGGCCAAGTAGCCGAAGCTACAAAGGCAAGAGATGAGCATGCTAATACGATACAATAAATAGTTTCCTAATTTGAAAAAAGGGGATAAAAAAAATAACTTAAAAATAGGGGATAAAAACAAACTAATTTAAAAATAGGGATAAAAACAAACTAACTTAAAAATAGGGAATAGAGGATAAAAACAAACTAACTTAAAAATATGGATAAAAACAAACTAACTTAAAAATAGAGAATAAAAAAAACTAACTTAAAAATAGCATTAAAAAATTAACTTAAAAATAGGATAAAAATAAACTAACTTAAAAATAGGGGATAAAAACAAACTAACTTTAAAATAGAGGATAAAAACAAACTAACTTAAAAAATAGAGAATAAAAAAAACTAACTTAAAAATAGCATTAAAAAATTAACTTAAAAATAGGGGATAAAAATAAACTAACTTTAAAATAGGGGATAAAAACAAACTAATTTAAAAATAGGGATAAAAACAAACTAACTTAAAAAATATGATAAAAACAAACTAACTTAAAAATAGATAAAAATAAACTAACTTAAAAATAAGATAAAAACAAACTAACTTAAAAATAGGATAAAAACAAACTAACTTAAAAATAGGGGATAAAAATAAACTAACTTTAAAATAGGGGATAAAAACAAACTAACTTTAAAATAGAGGATAAAAACAAACTAACTTAAAAAATGTTTTACTTGTTGGATGTTGACCAACTACTTTATATTTGGGCTTTTAGGTTTGTAGATTAATATGTTATATAAGATCCCTCTCATAATGTTAGAGTTTTACCTTCTAAGGTACATGTTTGAGGTTCTAATAGAGAACCTTATCTCTTGGTTGAAGTTTTACTTTCCTAATTCTAATGTCATGATGTTGCTTACTAAATGCCTTATGCACCCATTCAAAGAGAGAGCTACTAATCGATTTTCATCTAGCATATTCAAGTTGATCAATCTTTTTTTTTTTTTGTGCTAAACATAGGTCAAGATTCAGATCACAGGTTGTTGAAAGTGTACGAAGCTCGAATTGAATTAGGAGTGTTGGAAGTTTTCTGTACACCAACTCATAGGGAGAGTAGCCAATAGGAAATTTTCATGTTGAATAGTAAGCCCGGAGGGCAGCATTAAATTTTGTATTTCAATCTTTTCTATATTTGCTAATAGTTCATGTTAGTATTTTTGTGATCTCCTAGTTGGTTACCTCTACTTAACTGTTGGCTTGGGGATGGTAGGATGTTATTAATTTATGTTCAACCCCCAAGCATTGCATTAACTTTCTAAAAGTGGCACTTGTGAAATGAGTTCCATTATCAAAAACTAGTGAACATGGCATCCCAAACCTATTTACAATACTTTGTTGTATAAATCTAGTAGTAGTGGATAATGTACAATCAGTAATGGCTATTGCTTCTATCCATTTTATGCAATAGTTAACTACTATAATAATACATGTCTTTCCATTAGACATGGGTGTGATGGCACCCATGAAGTCAACGCCCCATATGTCAAAAGGTTCTAGTGGTTGAATCCACTATTGAGGACCTTCCATGCGAGTGGTCATCCCCTATCTCATTAACAACGTTCATAAGATTAGATAAATTGGTGGGCATCCCTAAAGATTGTAGGTCAATAGTATCCTGCCATCAGGATTTTTATGGTTGTGCATCTCCCTACATAGTGGCCTCCACAAGATCCTTCATGAGCATCTTGAAGAATGAATAGTTGATCTTCGTCAAGGATACACCAACAAATCAAGCCATCAACACACACCTTATCGAGATGTTCATTGATTTCCATAAAATATTTGGCCTAATGAAGAAATTGTTGCTTCTTTCTGAAGTCAAGATCTTATGGCATCTCTTGAGTGAGAAGATAGATGAGGATGCCATCGTACCAGATTATTTCTACATGCATTTGTTCATTTATTGCTCTTGTAAAGAGGAGTTCATCTAGAAATTGATCAAAGATTGAGCTTTCCTCCTCTTTATTAATCCATCTTAAGTGGGAGAGGTGGTCAACCACTACATTTTTTATCCTTTTTCAATCTACCATTGTGAGATCAAATTCCTACAAGATCACGAGCCACCATATGAAATAAGGGCTCACTGTTGGCTTGTTCATGAGGAAACAGATTGCATTATGCTACGTGTGCATAAATACTTTGTAGCCAAGCACATAGTGCCTAAAATTTTCTAGAGCACACACCATAGTCATTAGTTCTTTTTCCATGGTGGTGTAATTTAATTGTGCTCCCACAATGCTTTGGCCTATGTAGTGGATATAATATGGGCATTTTTTATCATCCATCTACATGAGCATCACTCCCAAGGCATAGTTAGATGCATCCGTCATAATGTGGAAGGGTCTGGACTAGTCTGGTGCTCATAGGATTCATGTTTCTACAAGTTTCTCTTTTAACTATTGGAATGCATGTTCACATTCCTTGGTCCAGATGAAAGGTGCATCTTTCTTTGTAAGCTTTACCAACGATTTTGCGATCTTAGAGAAATTCTCTATGAATCATTGGTAGTAGCCAATGTGTCTAAGGAATGACTGAACATATTTAACTATCTCTAGTTGGTGTGTTATTCCTTGGATGACCCTTATCTTTTTTAGATCTACCTCAATCCCTTTTTGCGAAATTCAATGCCCTAGGACAATGCCTTGTTGGACCATGAGATGGGTCTTTTTCCAGTTGAGCCACAAGTTTGTTTCAACACATCTCTTCAATACTTGCTCAAGGCGGTACAAGGCTTGCTCAAACGTAGCTCCAAAAATGGAAAAGTCATCATGAAGACTTCTACACCACTACTGATCTGTTGTTAGAAAATACTAAAAACTAGGCATTGAAATGTTGCAGGCGCATTGCACAAACTAAATGACATCTTACAATATGCAAAATCTCCCTAGGGGCTCATAAATGTTGTCTTGGCCTAATCTTTTGGCACAATTTGGATTTGGTTATAGCCACTATAACCATCCAAGAAGCTATAATAACAATGCTGAAATATGGTGTCCAACACCTGATCCAAAAATGACAATGGAAATTATCTTTAAATGTTGTCATATTTAATAACTTGAATTCAATGCAAACAAGCCATTTGCCACCTTTCTTTAGCACAATTTTGAGTGGACTAACCCACTCACTATCCACAATGGGATAGATGAACCTTATCTTAAGGAGTTGTTCAATTTCCTCCTTGATGATTTGTTTCAATTTGGGGTTCAGCCACCCCTGCAGCTACATTCTTTTTATTTAGGAGCAAGTTTGGCATTAATTATGATTGGTTTACCATTGTTTAAAAATGCATATTCCATGCTAGCTAGTAAATTTTTTAGCTCTAGGGGCTCTTGCTTGAAGTTATCAAGGATTTCCAACTCTCCCCAACAGGTATCATCATCTTCGTCAGAAAGCTAGAAATGAACTTGTTCAAGTTTGTCCATGCCTTCAACATAAGCACATGTTAGGCTCTCAATTGGTTTCATGCATAATGTGCTACTATCAGAGTCAACTATCAACCACTGGGTGCCCTCCTATGTTATGGCTTCTACGTATATACACCTTTGAATATTGATTTCTTATGTACACTGATTACATGCTTTAATGTATGTACTTTTGATGGACCAAATCTTTTACATGCAATTGTAAACATTATCGTTGTATGTGATGTATGGAATACACTTCTTCTCTATCTTTCTCAATTCATTTTCTTTGGAGATTTCTAGAGAGAGATCCCTTATGCCAATACATGCATCAAATGTGCTTAACCAAGCTCTTTCCATAATGATGGGGAAGTCACTTTTGCATTTTTCAACCTTCATCACCAGAAAATCAACAGGATAGGACCACCCACAAACTGTGGTCACAATGCCCTCTACTAATCCCAAAGAAATAACAATTGACTAATCTGCCAATTGTAGATAGATGTTTCTCTTCTTGAGAGGTGGTAGGTTCTAGACCTTATACATGTCATGGGAGATGAGATTAACTCTAGAACCAGAGTCAAGAAAAGCCTTGCATGGCTCATATCCAGTGATCTACAAGTAAATGAGTGGACTTCCTAGGTCAAATCTTTTTGTGAGAAGATTTCCATCCTTGATCTAGTTGGAAACATCATGAGTTAGCGTTAAGGTGCAAATTTGAGGTGAAACTTGGTTTGAAGGGCACTCAAAGGTATTTGACACAAAGGATGAAGGTATTGGAGATGCTAAATGATCAACCACACTAGGTTGTGAGGGTTGCAAAGGGCTGCTAGATCAGAAGAAGGATCTTTTTCTAGATCGATTATCTGAACCACTTAGTTGGAAAGCCGATTGTGAATGTACAACCCTCGTAGCATTTCGTTGTTGCGGCTATGAAGGAATCTCACCCTGCATGGATGGAGTAGGAGGTAACTAGGTTGAAGGTGGAGGTGTGTGTGTAGATGGATGTGGATGGTAGTATGAATATGGGTTCTCCCCTTGAGTAGATGGTGAATGTGTTCAGTGGTACTCCAGAGGGTAATAGTGATGCTGAATGAGGTATGACTTGTAGAACTTCTTGGGGAGACAGGTTGCTGAACATAGTACCCTTATGAATCTAGTTGCCTATAAAGGTACTGCTACTTTAATAGTGGCATTCCCCACTTAGGTAGTAAGCTTGTTATTATTGGTGGAACTACCTTGGATTGCCTTGAGGATAAGGTAATTGTCTAGGTGCTTACCTATGTGCCAGTTGAGAATTCAATGCATACACCCCCAGACTCTTGTAAGTGTGACACCGTAGGGCAACAGCCCTTTGGATGTTCATATTCACAAATGTCATAATCAGTTTCATCATCAAAGTTGGTTTCCACAACTTCCTCTACGGCTGCAGCTTTGCCCTTACCTCATTGGTAGGTAGGTTCAGCTTTTTTTCACCTTTTGTGATTACGATCACTATTTTTCTCTTTCAATTCTTCAATGATCTTCATAGCAGTTTGAAATTTTTCATCCAAAGGGTCCCATAATTTATTAACCTTTGTTAAAATATTAGAAAACAGATTTTTGGATGGGCAAGGTTTTTCTATTCACCACTTCATCAAGCAGTGAGTCCTCCTTTTCACAAAATCGAACCTCTCGTTTCCTAATGGAAGGGTCCCTATTATACTCTTTTGCACTTTCCCTTTTTCATAGCTCACCTTCTTCTTTTGCTACCTACTCAATTAGCCTTTGGATCTAATAAGTTCTTAGTTCAGACAATCTTCCTTGGGAATACACCCCAAGGGTTCTTCTAGTTTCTTCTCTGAGCCCATCTATGATGTGGCAAAGTTGTTCCCTTTGATAATAATCATGGCCAAGGCATCCATGTAAGAGTGAATAGTATCTACCCATGGCGGCATCCAAGGGTTCATGTGTTCCCTATTTTCAGCCTTAGATTTGCCTTCTCAAATTTGACACTCTAGAGTACATTTGATATTTGTCATTGAACAACTCCAACATGGTACTCCATCTCCAAATAGATTCCAGCTCCAAGGACTAGTACCAACCTTCAACTTTCGTGATGAGTGTCCTAGGGAAGAGCTTGAGTTTCTACCATTCATTTTCTATGTTCTATAAGGCACAGGCATCATGGAAAGCTTGTAGATGTGTTTGTAGATTAGAATTATATCCCCCCTGAAATCTTGAAATATTATTCATGTCTAAGCACTTGATTCGGCTATCTTTCCTATGCCTAGTTGGAATTTTAACTGCCTCTACAATGTTGAGCATACTTTAAGTCACCAACAAAGGTTCATCATCATCGCTACGTTGACGATGTGGATGATAGTTTTGGTCACCCCTTCGGTCTTGGTGGCCTTCACGATCATTGTTGTCTTGTTGATCACCTTCATTGTGATTATTTCGATAGTGGCTTCTATGAGAACCAGAACATGATGAGGAATGTTCGGAATTGAATGAAAAGGATGGAGAGGAAGGTGGACCACCACTGCCACCATGGTGTCCACCACCACTTTTTTGCTCATTATGACCACCATCCTTAGATCCCTTGCTATTGTGATGTTTTCCAAAGTTCCTAGCTTGGCTGTCACTTTTTCCTTAACGTAATTTATGAATAGTGGATCGTAGGTTCAGGGTCGCACCCTCGTCACCAGTAACAAAGGGTGGAGAATCTTCATGTTGAGAACCTTCAAAGGAAGGATCCTCACTGTAATCTTGATTTAGTAGGAATAAGGGATTAGTATAATGTTTCCCCTTCATAGCCTCATGGAGCTTCTCCTGACATCAATCTCACTTGCATTGTGTTTCAGTGGAATAGTAGTCTTGAGTATCATAACCATTCACAACGTATTCCTCATGAAGATCTATGATGTCCAAATTTTTAAGGGTTTAAAATAGCATCCCATGCACAGATCAAGTAGGGGGAAAGATGATGTTGCCCTCCATATCATGCCATTACAACTATTCATCCTAATGTAAGATGAAGGTGAAGTTCAACAAATACTCATCTAGATGAGTATATACCACTTTGTGCTCATGTGGAACCAACGGTTTGACATCTTCACATCTATGGGAAGAAGAAGAAATTTTTCAAAATGAATAAAATTATCAGTGTGCTTAGTATTTTATATGTCATTGAGAGTGATGTTGACCTCGAGTTCATCCAACAATATGAATAATATTCACTAATCCTAGATAGTGCACATTTCAATAAACAAAGTCTGTGGCAACGACACCAATGACGAGTGACAAGGTACCCCCATGCCCAACTATGCAAGTCACAAGAATTCATGCATGATCCAGTTGAATTCTTGGACTTTATAGTTTCCAGCACACTAGCCTTCTAGGAAGTGAATCTTTGCCTTAAGGTCAATCGTTGTCTTCCCAATTACACTTGTGAAGTACACTGGCATGGTTAAGTGTAATTAAGGCACCTAATTTTTATGATTTTATATTTTATGGTTTGGTATTCAAAAGAAGATAAAAGTATCTAGCTCATCATAACATAAGCATCTGCTCCCACTTTTTACACACGTCTTGAACCCACATATCCACTGCTGGGTTACCAAGTGCTATGCTACTAGGCATACCAACCAATAACACTACTCGAATTACCAAGCAAATATGTGTTACACTCGAAGCGGTTGTACTTATGTGTTTAATCTATCTTGCTTAATTACTTCATTAACTTAATTACTAAAAAATATTTAACAAATAATTGAAAACATTAAATGCATAAATAGAATATTTAATCTATCCAAAGTGCTACAAGGTTTACTAGAAAGCTCATCTTTATTGTCGTACACACTGTCGTGCTTAAGTACAATAATGCTCAAATAAAGCTCCGTACACTTAATGACTCCTGCTGTGGGCACTCAGGAGAAAAATTCTAACTTTCAAATGAACAAATTGCAAGAGCTCCGCTGCTACTAAAATCTTAATTACCATAAATGCAGCTAGTGGATGCGTATTTATAACTAAATGCAGACACTACATTGACAGGGCCTCATTGACACATGATATGATGCATCGACGAGGCCCAGTCGACATAACCAACAAAACTGTGACTCATTAGTAGGTATAATTGTGAATCCTTCTAAGATAGCAATGATTAAAAATTGACTTATTTCAACTTTAGTGAATGAAGTCAAAAATTTCTTAGGTTTAGTAAGATATTATAGGAGATTTATAGAGAATTTATCTAAGAGTGTAGCACCTCTACATAAGCTACTTAGGAAAGATGGTGCTTTCTCTTAGTTAGATACTTATCAAAAGGCTTTTCAGGAGTTGAAAGAGAGATTAATATTAATGTCTATCTTGATCTCAATAATTCTTAGTAAGCCTTATGATGTGAACATAGATGCTTTAAGAGAAGTTTTAGATGGTATTCTCATGCAATATGGGAAGATGGTGGTCTATGTTCCTAGAGAGTATAAATCTTATGAGATCATATATCCAACTCATGATCTAGAACTTAGTACTATCATCTTTGCTTTTAATATTTGGAGGAATTATTTATATGGTGAATAGTTTACATTGTGAAAAAAAATTAAGAGTTTACAATATATTATGAGTCAAACATAATTGAAAATGAGATACAGGTGATGGATAAACTTGTTCATAAATTTTGACTTTAGTGTGTAGTATTACCTGCGAAAAGGAAACAAGATTGAAGATGCACTAAGTAGAATAACTAGATACTCTATAGTTTCTCTATTCTACCAAGTCTCAAAAATGAAATAGCTTCATAGCAACTTTTAGATTCTTAGTGTCAGGAAAAGACCATAAATTTTTATCATATAGACCCAATAGTTTTAGTTTATAGTTTTGGCATGTTGAGGTATAAGAACAAAATTTATATGTCTATTATAGTTAAATAGAAGCTACTTGACAAAGCTCATTTGAGTAAGTATTAAATGTACCTAGGTAGTAATAAGATATCTCACAACATTAAGAGATATTATTGCAACCTGATATAAAGAAAAATGTTAATTAGTATATAGCTAAGCATTTAATGTATCAACAAGTGAAGGCTAAGCATTAGAGGCATAATGGTTTTATCATCCATACCATTATAATGTGGTAATGAGAAATTATTAACATGGATTTCATCATTATTTTTCCTTATACTAGGAATGGGAAGGATTCCATTCTTGTGCTTATAGATATTTTAACCAAATCTTCTTATTTTTTGGTTATGAAAGTAATAGTAAGTGAAGATTATATTGCTTAATTGTTCTTCTCAGATATTTTTTGATAAAATGGTGCTCCAAACATGACTATGTTGGATATAAATTCTAAGTTGACTTTTAGATTTTCACAGTCTATTTAGAAGAGTTTGGGCTCTACACTGAATCTTAGCTCAAAGCATCACTCATAAATAGATAGATAGATAGATACAGAGAATAAATCAGATTATAAGTGATATGCTTTGAGCATATTCTTTTGATTATAGGGATAACCAGGATAGATTTCTTCCATTGGTATAATTTTCTTACAACAAGAGTTATTAGACTAGCTTAAAAGTAGTGTTATATGAAGTTGTGTGGTAGTCCTTGTTATATAACTTTGTGCTAGGGTTCCATCGTGGATAGATAAAAGACCCTAATAGATATCATTAATGAGGCTACTAATAAATTAAGATTGTTTGGAGCAAATTGCAGGAAGTGTAGGACATGCAAATGAAATATGCCAATAATAGAAGATGATCTTTGGAGTTGAGCATTGGAGATCAAGTTTTCCTTAAGGTTTCACTAATGAAAGGAATCATGAGATTTAATAAGAGAGAAAAGTTAGTTCCTTACTACATTAGATTATTTCTAATCTTGAGAAAAATTGGAGATATTACCTATGAGCCTAATCTTCAATAGTAGTTGTAGTTAATTCATGATGTGCTTCATGTTTGTAAGCTAAGATATTATGTTGTAGATCCTAGTCATAAGATAGATTGGTGGGATGTAGTGCTCCATTCTAAAGCTACTTTTGTTGAATGGCCAATTAAGATTATTAATAGAATGGAGAGAATATTGAGAAGTTATGTCATTTCAATGATAAAAGCCATTCAAAAAAGGCATCAAGTGCAAGAAGTAGCATGGAAAGTGGAGAAAGATCTATATACTACACACCCTAAGATCTTCTAGAATGAAGATTCTTAATGCACACAAGGATGAGGATGGATAATTTAACATTCCTACTCTAGACAATTCTTATCCCTTGGTATCTTCATGATTTGAACCTTTGATGTCTTATTTACTAACCTATATCTATGCTTGTTATCCTCTTTTCGTATATTGACTATGCTTTACGAGTTATGTGCTTAACTATGTTTTTTAATGATTATGTACTTTTAATATATTTTAAGATTTATTTTACCTTTTTTCCTTTTATTTTTACTACTTTTAATACTTTCTTCATATGATGGTACTTTTGTATTTGTTTTATATTTTTATATTTTAATCATTTTTGATAGTTTTTGTATTTTAGATTATCTTTTAATCTGACACATGTGCACTAACCTCTCTTATTAGAGTTTTGCATTACGTATTAGGCACTAGATGAGTCATTGACTCATGGGCTACTACTTTGGCTTCTATGGATAATTTATATTTTTGATAAATTATATTTTAAATGTTTTATTTTTAATTTTAAAATATTTATTTTACTTTATGCTTTAAAAGGTCTTAGATTAGTTTTCCATTAACTATGCTTATAGACCTTAGACCTTATTATTCGATTGGCCTTAGATACAGCTACCACCTTGGGTTTAGACTTGGTTATTAACTTTCTCATTGGAGATGCCCCTAAGGTCATCAAGGATAAATTCAATGAGGAAAAGCATTTAAAATATTTTTGGATTTAGACTTTATTTTTAATTTTAGTTTTACACATGAAAGCTCCCTTACCCAATGCGTTCAATCATAGTTAAAATATAAGCTTGATCCTAATTTCATGAGAGAACATTCTTTTACATTGCCTTGCTATCATCTAGTAGATAGAGCAAGAGAGGAAGATTTTGTGGGATTGGAGAGAGATCTAGATCTAGATTTGTGATATTAATCAAGACCTAAGATAAATCATATTTTCATATCATATTTTATATTGTGCGTAGATCACTTTGTTAATCTATGGTCTTGCCTAGGATTTAAAGCCTCCTTGAAAGATAAAGTCACAAAAGGACCCTTTCTGTAACATTATCAATTTTAGGTATGATAATTGATATTTTTCTACTTTGGGTTTTCATAATTTTGATTAGTGCACATTTCTTACCCTTTTCCATTTGTACAGTAACTCTTTGTCAATTTGTCTAATTTATTAAATTTGAATATTTTAATATTATTTTTCTACATCTTAGCTATTTATAAGATTTTCTACCATGCATGGAATGTTAGTCAACATTTTGATCAATTTTGACTATGTTTTAGCTAGTTTTAATGATGTTTTTCCTTTATTCCAAATTCTACTGATAATTTAATTATAAAACTAGGGTTTCAAACTATTTTTTGTATTTTAACCCTCAAAACTTCAGATGATGTCAACTCAGAATATAAAAATGCTTATCACATCATCTTGAACTCCAAGGGTCCCTTCTTAATGCATCACAACCTTGTAATAGATAGATGATATCATTTTTGACCATGGGAGAAAAAACTAAGAAACTTTCATAAAGGAACCCCTAACCTCTAGGTAATGGGAAATTGTGAAAATAGCCAAAAACTTCATTTTAGGGCTCTTGGAATGTTTGAAAACCTTAAATCAATCACTATTAGATTTTTTTATGTTCTAAGAGCTTAGAACAATTATAAGTAGGCTAGAAACCCTTCTTGTTATATTTGAACACTTTTTGACATTCTTCTAAACTTACCATTAAGCGTAAATCCCTTTTTGATCCTTTAAAACTTTAGTTTTATAACCATTATAATCCATATCTTACATCTATTAGTTTGAAATGCAACTAGGACTCATCATTCATTCAACTTAATATGGATTTTAGATTTACCTCTAAAATGATATAAACTCATTCATTCAATCTCATCATTCATTCAATTAGTTTTAAACTCATCTATTTATATGGCACTTATAGGTTTTACACTCACCATCATCAATATTTGTATCTATTCATTGGTTGAGTTAAGGGTGATGATGGAGTTCTCAAATTATACCTAACTTTTAGCTTGACATTATCATGATTATTTGTTTGGATTTGATCTTTAGTTTAATGTGGCTAGCCTTTGTTTATGGCTACCCATGTACATGACTATATAGTGATTTGATGCCTACATCCAAATCCATAAGGGACCATTTCTATTAGTTGGTTTAACCTACTTAATCTTAGGACTAATTATCTTGTTTTTGTATGTGGTTTTAGGTGATTATATTAGTTATAATGAGGATGAAGTAAAGGAGAAAGCTCAAAATTAATGATTATTCTCTAGTGTTTAGTGCATTAGATTTATGACTGTAGTTGATTTCTATTCTATAATGTAATGTTTAGCTAGAATTTTGAATTCAAATTATGTTGGATTTTGTACTATTTTCTACCTATTTTTGGTGTAGGCCATTTTAGTTTGGAATTCATTACCTTGCGAGTTTAATGCCTTTTATTCAAGATTCTTGATTGTAAAATGTTAGAACCCAATGCCTATAGATAAGTAATTATGTTTATTTTCAGTTATTATATTTTATATATAATTCCTATTTCATGTGTTTAGTTTTATGTTTTCATTAATCATGCATCTTCTTAATTCAACTATTATTTCCTTATAACTATTGTTGTTAATTTTTGCCTTTGGAACTAGGATGCAAATTTTTTTAATTAATGAATAGGTTAATTTTGGTATGCATGAGGTTATTGTCACTATTTTTAACAATGTTTTACATTTTGCTACATTTCTTACCCCTATGTGCCTATAATTTTCATGGATGTCTACTAGTTTGGCTATTCATTTCTTTTGAAATTCTTATGAATTTATTATGAAACATTGCAATTTTCAACATGTTTTATATTTTACTTAAGTAATGTCTTTCCGACCCAAGCTTGGTTAACAAAGTGTTAGAAGTTGGTAACAGAGCTAGGTTTTGATTCTGGGACCTATGGATAATGGGCCCACCATGCTTCCACATAGAAACTTGTTATAACCACATAATTATGTATTTTGAATAATTCTATGATGAAAAAATATTAAAATATTATAAATTTATTATTCTTATCATGTCTCATATTCAAAATTAAATTAAAAAAATATTTTTAAAATTTTTTCCCTCATTGGCTATAGCCTATGCTAACCTTAGGGGCATCTTCTAATAGAAAGTTAATAACCAAATAAAATTCCAATGTAATAGCTATGTCTAAGTCCAATCTAATCAAAATATCTAAGGTCAAAAACATAACTGATGAGTGACAAGGTACCCCTACACCCAACCATACAAATCATAAGCGTTCACGCATGATCCAGTCGAATTCTATGGATGGGACTAGTTGTGCATCTAAATTGTTATGCTCTAATCACAGTTTGCTATCTTCCTACTTGCACTAGTGATAGCTTTGTCACGTATGGTTTAGTCCAAAGCAAGGCATATGATGATGTCTAATCCTATGCTGCTCCTAATAACAATAAAGAGATAAACTAATTAAGCTAATGAACAATGGAAAATAACATCTAAACTAGCCTATGTATGATGTGTATCCATCCCCAATTTTCCATACACACCTTGGACTTCATATAACTACTGCTGGAATTACCAAGTGCATGTCACTGGGTTTGCCAAACGATACACTGCTAGATTACCAAGTACTTACACTTAAGCACTCGTGATTAAGTCGTACTCATTCCACTTAATGACAGGAATAGTAAATAGCAATAAATGGGAACATAAACTAAAGGAAATAATAAATAATTAAATAATTAGAGCAATAATAAATCTAAGTGAATGCTGCAATGATGGAAGTAATCTCAATCTTTATTTCTAGTCACATAATGTGTCCAAGTACGTCACACTTGAAAAAGGTATCGTATGATTACAAACATCACACTACAGGCATGCACTGGGAAATAACAAGACTAAAAATTAACAATCTATGAAGAAGTTAACTGAAAACTAAAACTAAACTATTTCATCTATATCTCAACTGTGCATCCAAGTGTTGTATTTATAGGCTAGCATGGGAGAGGTGATATCGGATATTAAACATCATTTCTTAGGACCTAATATCATGTATCTAATATCGGGGCTCTGATATTGAGGTGGACACCATGATGATTCATCATAGCCCCACGACTGAATGAAAACTCATCCTCAAGTTAAACAAAATGAGGAACATGTTTTTTACAAGATGTTGGGAAGCTATGAAACTATTGACTAACTTAGACAAACAAACAAATGGACTCTTCCATGCCATAGTGGTGTTTTATAAAAATGTAGACACAAGATTACAAGACAAAATTGGGAAGCTCATGTAGTGCCCGAAGGTGGTGGCTCCTCCATTGATTACTTCCCTTTGTTGCCAAACTTTTGAAATTTGTAGCGGTTGAGGAGCACCTGCAACTTCTCTTCTTCCATCCTTGGATCCTATACCATCTAAGCTGCTAAACTAATGTGGGCTAGCACTAATAAATCCCAAGGGCATGGCAACTACAAAAACATTTTGTTGGCCTTTACATACTAGGCCATAAACTCTCGTCGCTCTTCTTCAAATGCCTTGGCTTTTTATTTGAATTCATAATAATCTGTGAGTCTCTTAGCTAGGTCTAAAGTAGCATCCTTTTGTCCATGGTAGTAGGTTTTAACCACCTCAAGTTTTGAGTTTTCTATGTGAAGTTTATGTAAAGTAGCTTTTTTGTCTGCAAACTCTTTCTAATATAGGGCATAGGTGGTCACTACCTATTTTTCTAGCTCACTTCTATGCCAACCTATTGTGAACATGGCAAGGTTAGCATATCTGAGGTTAGCCAACACCATGTATTCTTTCAAGTCTTGAATCTACAGGTCTTTATTTTTCACCTCTACCTAGTGGACTAGTGCATAGCTATCTAGATTTAGCTACCACTCAAGATTTTATGTTGACATGGACCTAATGTGGGCTTTGGCCATCTAGATTTATTTTTTATTTATTTGCTTGTACATGCCTACTTGGTCGTGGAAGTGTTCTTTCAAATTCTCATGTTTATTAGCTTAATTCTACCACATGCTTATTTTAATTACAAACTTCTATTGAATGGCACAGACCTCCTCCATTGAGAGGGTTCTATTTTCTCGGGCTAGTTTGTTAATATCCTGGTTGACCCTCATTAATTATTCCCTTGACTAATGGACACTTTCTTCCAAAACATTCTCTTATTTTTCAATAGTGGTCAACTATGAGTTTTCTGCTATGAGCTATTTATTTTCTTTCTACGTGGTGATCAATGCATTTTTATGAGCATAAGTCTACACTTTTGCAATAGAGGCATTTCAAACTGCCTTCTCCTTTTCTTGCTCCACAACTTTATTCTCCTCAATCAGCTTGATCAACTACTTTGTTTTGAATTACTCTAACTGGTTAAGCATAATAAATTAGGTAGGATCCCATCATTCAGCTCTACACCTTCACTTCTACATGTTCCACCCTAACTTTACCCATGACCAGCTTTCCCTTGGTGGTGATGAGGTGTAACTGGGCTACAGTGACATCACTATAGATGTCAAACAAGGTGGTCATCACTTACCCTATCTACAATAGTCAATCTAACACATCCTCATGTACTGTAGGAGTCATTGAAGTCCCAGCAAGCATTTGTGCATCTCTGGTCCCAATCAAATCTACTAGGGGTACAACAGGCACATTGAATGATTCTTTGATGTAATCTATTATTACTTCTGCTACACCTACGGCATCTTGATGTTGCATTACCACTACTATGGCACCTTCTCCCATTTTAAGCATCACTTGGAAGAATGCGACATTACCAAATATTTTTCTGGACCACTAGGACTCTTCTCTTAATTACAGTGAGACTTGTCCTCTTGTTGGATCCACTGAGACAGTGGGCTGCAAGGTGTTGTTGATTACTCTCAAGAGACTAGATTCCTCTTTTCTTCCCCAACTCAATGTTTTAGTAATTTTTTGCAAATGGCTCATTGTTGGCCTGTAGTCTTCTAGCAGCAAAGGTGGAACTTGTGGCTTGCAATGCTATTCAGGCTCTTATTTAGCTTCTTTCTTTGGTTTTGCTTCCTTTTCTAGTTCTTGCTTCTCACCAAGGTCTTTCCTTGGTGCCATTGGTTTAAGCAACTCTACTAAGGAAGTATTCTAAGCCTTCATGGGGATGTCATTTATATACCCCAGGATTCCAACACACTTGCACAACTTCCAGATTAGGCAAGGGAATGGAAGTGTGGGCTTCCCTACCTTTTTCTCCTTGAACCACCTTTGAATCTCTATGTAATATAATTGGGGAAGATTGGCTACGTATTTACCTATTAGAATGGCACTTCCCCTAGCCACATAGGTTGAAATTCTATTAATTCCGAGTTGGGAAGAGATGATACATGCCTATCTTGAAGTATCTCCTCTCTTCCAAAGTTAATTCATTGTATGTTTTGTCATCCTTGTTGTATGCCTGCCTTAGCCATAGCTTTCTAGTGTCAAGATCAG
The DNA here is from genome assembly GCA_015680685.1 of Gnetum montanum. Taxonomy (NCBI): domain Eukaryota; kingdom Viridiplantae; phylum Streptophyta; class Gnetopsida; order Gnetales; family Gnetaceae; genus Gnetum; species Gnetum montanum. The sequence goes on from MNCI01014001.1 coordinate 135,978, forward strand.
ATCTTGTAGATAGATGGGCTAACTTAACTCCTTTATTGGGTAGATTCAGAGCTTTAGTGATGGCTTTAACCAAAAATAAGACATTGACTCCACATATGTTGACAGTGGTGCCTTCATCTTTGTTGTGTCAAAACTGATATGTTTCACCAAGATACCACTCACTGCTATTTGAAAGAATAGGCCACAAAGGTGATGCTTGAAGTTGCATCCAAATGACTTCTGGAGTATACTCCATAAATGGGTCAAAGTTCATCTCCAAAATGACTATGGTCAACATGGAGATTTCTTGAATTACTTTAAGGCATTCTGCAGATAGTGTGAGACATTGTCCCTATGCAAGAGCTTGGGGTTCTACGACCTCTCCTTGGAATGACTACCTAATAACAGGAGCCTCTTGATGAATGCTAAAGGATTGGGCTTCCTACTCCTCATGCTCTACCTACTCGCCTTGTTGGCCTTGACCACCTTGTGGGTGTTTGGCTGCTTGCTACGAAGGTTCTCCTTATGCTCCTCTTTTTGGATCCATCTATAATTAATCAAAGATTAGACGTTACTAAGGTGTTGTTATTTAGCATTAACAGATTTATACCTTATCCATGCCTTAATCTCATTGACTTCATATGATTGCAAAGTTAGAAAAATTTTTAGAAAAGAGCCCAAAAAGTGTCTATCTTCTCGTATGACCTTACACAGTTGGTTCCTTTTTCCTTATGTGTGGCTTAGTATGATGGTTATGGTTCCTTGGGTGGAGAAATTAAGGTTTTTAGCATTAATGCAATTGATTGTTCATTATAACACTTAACATTTTTAACACTCTTACCCTTACAATATCCTTCGGGTGATAGAAAATTTTGAAAAATTTGTGCAAATTTCTTACGCAAGTCCCCCCCCATGCCCTACTGCCGCCCGCCGCCTCCCCCCCACAACAACTAACTTAAACACTCTAGGTTCATACAAGTTCAAATGATATAGAAATCGGAGTGGTAAAGAGCCAAATATCACATGTTGTAGTTGGTTGCGCAAAGCTTTGAGTCATGAGAGAAAATTTGAAAAACCCCCCTAGTTGCAAATGATGAGAATGAAGTTTGGACACTACGAGGGTCATATATATAGGTTTTGTGCAACCTGATATCGAGTATCCGACATCGCATCCCACCTAATATCGGGTACTCCATATCAAAGTGCATGGATGTGCATCTAATGAGGGTACTGAGTATGAGAAACGAAGCTCTATGATTGGTTGGAAGGTTTTAGGTTAGGTCCATAGGTTTGGGGTAAGTAGAAAAATCAGTTTTAGGCACCAAAAGCGTTAGAAGGTGGAGTTGCCAACATTAAAAGCTTAGGAAGACACAAGAAAGGGGGTATTAGACCAATGATGTGGAACATATCAATTAACATGATAAGGAAAAGCATGAAATTTGACAATGAAGTGCTTGAAAGGTGAAGTCACAATAGTTACACAAGTGGATCCTCCCCAAAGCAAGCTCTAGCATAGATGCCATTGTGTAATCACACCTAAAAATGCCCTTAGGCACTAAAGGGGTTGAATGCAATGTATACCTATGCAACAAAACACACATGTTAAAACCACCAATTTGAGATAATAACTCTATGTTACATAAAACCACAAGTTAGGATTAGATGAACAGCGAGATGAGATGGACTATAGAAAGGATTGCAAAAATTGGGACATGAGGTGTCTTACTAGAGGCACAATGAATCCTTGAGGCATGATGAGGTGTTATTAATGGTTAAATAATCATGAGCCCTTCTCTCCAAGATTCAAACCAAGTCCAAACCACATTTTAGTGACATCACATCGTTTCATCACTTTGACTAACAACCATAAGACTATCATAGTGGTAAGGAGTAACATCACCTAGTTTTTTGTCCAAGGGAGAAGCTTATTTATGGCACATATGTTTTTTTTTATGGAAGTACTACGAAGCCACCAACCTTTAGGCATGGATACATGTCTTTCTAGTTGGACCCACAAAAATTATTCAATGCCTCTTGATGGTACACTTACTTCCATTTTTTGTTAGATCTACAAGGATATAATGACAACCGACGCAACATGATAAAACATACAAAAGTGGCCAAAGAAAATCCACAAATCCCCTTGATGTCACACCCTTTACATTCCCTCTTGGTTCTACACTCTTCTACCCAAACATAATGATTATGAATTTATTTTTAGGTTGGATGATGAAAAGAATATCATTATGACCAGGGCAAGAACCTCTTATTAATGGAATGAGTGGATGGATGACATGGTCTCACTGTCTAAATAATTAGTCCCTCATGACTCAACAACGTAGAGAAAACCTCACCTCAATGGGCTACATGATCAATTTATTCATAAGCAAGATTACATAACAAAGAAAATGAAAACAATAAATAGAAAAGGTTGGAAGGAATAGGGAAAATTGTATCAAGAAATAAGAAAATGATAAATATTATAAAACAAAAAGATGAAAAACACTTATGAATCCTAAAGATTAGAATGAGGGATGTCCCCCATGACTAAACATTTGGTCATGAAAAGGATTAATAAGCAGATAGATAGGATCCATGCATGTATAAAACATTGGTAACCATCCATTCCCTAGCCACTGGATGTCTTTTGATGTTGTGGTGGCTGGGTAGACAAATCATTAGTCACATACTTGATTGTTAAATGTATGGTGGATTAGGATATGAGGTGTGTTAACATGATAGATGTTTGGCCCATGATTGCATCCTTGATCATGATATGGTATGCATGGATTTGTTGGTCTCCCCACACTTGTAAATTCATTACTTGGGTTTGGAATTGTAGTAACAATGTATGGTGGCCCTTGTGTAGGATTAGAGAAAAATGGTGGTGAAAAGGGAGGCATTGCACTAGATTGGCATTATGCTAGTTCAAACAATGTGGTCAATTGATGAGTGTTTTGCTTCCACCTATGACCTTTCCTAAAGAAGGGACATTTTCAAATTTACAGTGAGGACCCACGGGTAACAACACAAGTGGTATTTATTTGTTGATATTATGTTGCAAAACCTTCCTATGTCACTGGTGATGGTGTGTGATGAGGTGGAGTATGAGAATATCAAGGGTAAGATGGATGGTAAGAGGTGTGAGGTGGTGATTCCTCCAGGGATGTCATGGGTTGATGGTACTCAGGAGAGTGATAGTGATGATTTGAAGTAGAGGATGTAGAACTAGTTAGAGAAATAATATGTTGAACATAATATCCATGTGGTTTTAGCGAGTAAAAAGGATAAGGCTGGTTTGGTGGTGGCCTTCCCACAACTGTGGTTGTTGCCACTACAGTTGATGATAGTGTTGAGGCTGGTAATAAGTCCCCCTAAGATAGTATGGTTGGTTGTGGGGCTATCTATAATTTCCATGTGGGAAAGGAAATCTTTTGGGCATGTGCTTCTATACAAACTTTGGATTTAATGCACCTATCCAATGCTCATGTAGATGCAACAAGACTGGACAATGGCCCTTCAGATGGTTATCTATGTAGATGTTACATCCATTATCTTTGTTTGTGGTTAAGTTTATAACCTCACTTTCTTCACCTATTTTTCCTGTTTATCAAAAAGTGTTCCTAGCTATATATTGGTTTTATATTCTTTATTTATTGTGATCGCTTGGTTTGTGTTTCGTGATCTTCTCCTCGACTATCTCAACAAGAGTTGTAACATTTTCATATATCCATTCTAACATCCTCTTAAACTTTCCTTCAAGTTCATCAATAGACTTCTGTATTAGCAAGGCTTGTTGCAAGATCACCTTATCAAGAGTGGTTTCTTTCTCCTAATCATAAATATGGACCTCCTTCTGTTGAAGAGTTGGGTCCCACTGATATCTCTTAACATTCTCCCATTTACATATCTCTCCTTCTTCTTTTTCCACACACTCGATTAGCTCTCAAATCTGATGGGCTCATAGCTTGTATAATTGACATGGGGCATACATCCCAAGGATCTCCCTCATTTCATTATAAAGTCCATCTATGATGTGGAAGAGTTTCCTTTCCTTAGAGAAACCATGGCCTAAGTGCTTATTCAATAGGGAATAATATCTATCTATGGCCATTTCCAAGGGTTCATGTTGTTCTTGCTTCCATCCTTAGATTTGTCTCCTCAAGTTAGACACCCTCACATAGGTTTGATGTTTCTCATTGAAGAGTTTCAGCATTGTGGACCATCGTCAGATTGAATTTAGTTTTAACAATCTATACCAAACTTCAACTCTATCAATTAGTGTCCTAGAAAAGAGCTTAAGCTTTTTCCACCCACTTTCAATGTTGGAGAAAGCATAGGCATCATGGACGGCCTATAAATGATGTTGCAGATCTGAATCATAGCCTCCTGCAAATTTAAGAATATTATTCATGTTAAGCCTAGGTAGGCAGCTCTCTTTGTGATGCCTACGAGATATCTTAACTACCTCTGTGATTTGCATTAGGCTTTTAATGGCCAACAAGGGTTCATCATCATCCAACAGGTTGTGAGGGAAATTTCTATTTGGTTGATGGTGATGATTTTGTCTATGTTCATGTTGATGATCAAAGTGTTCCTGCGGGTTCAATTTTTATTTTTATTTTGACCCTGTAGTGGAGCTTTATCTTCATACCTACATTCATCTTCATCAGAACTAGATGTTGAAGGGGAAGAAAAAGATGAAGAACGAGAAGGATTGCCATGGCTTCTATGGTTTCACCAAGGTCCCTTGATTTATTATTTCTAGATTTCGAGGAGGTCCTAGGTCTTGAGGCCTCCCTTGGTCCTAGACTTACTTCATCTCCTCCAAGGTTGTCTACCTTAGGTGAATGTAGTCTTTGAGTGTTGTCAAGATGGTCATGAACATAAGAAACCCCTACATAAGGTTGGTCACTCCAATTTTTCTCACCATATATCTCATTAGTTTTCCAATGAATGTTTTTTCTATACAATGTGTTATTGCTTCCTTGTGAAAGAGACATTATTGTTGGTTTATGATGTGTATGATATAATATCTTTTGAAGGATATATCGTTAATACCTTTATAGTGATCATGTATGATATAACTAATCTAGATGACTAGCACCATCCTCGATAACGATGCCAATGATGAGTGACAAGGTACCCCTACGTCCAACCATACGAATCATAAGCATTCATGCATGATCCAATCGAATTCTATGGATGGGACTAGTTGTACATCTAAATTGTTATGCTCTGATCACAGTTCACTATCTTTCCACTTGGACTAGTGGTAGCTTTATCATGTATGGTTTAGTCCAAAGTGAGTCATATGATGATGTCTAATCCTATGTTGTTCCTAATGACAATAAAGAGATAAATTAATTAAGCTAATGAACAATGGAAAATATGATCTAAACTAGCCTACATGCAATGAGTACCCATCCCAAATCATTTGTACATGCCTTAGACTTCATATAACTACTGTTAGGATTGCCAAGCATACTTCACTAGGTTTGTTGGATTACCAAGTACTTACACTTAAGCACTCGTGATTAAGTCGTACTCATTCCACTTAATGATAGGAATAGTAAATAGTAATAAATGGAACATTAACTAAAGGAAATAGTAAATAATTAAATAATTATAGCAATAATAAATTTGAGTGATTATTGTAATGATGGATGTAATCTCAATCCTTATTTACAGTCATGTAATGTGTCCAAGTACATCACACTCGAACAAATGTGTCGTATGATTATAAACATCACACTATGGGGATGCAGTGGGAAATAACAAGACTAAAAATTAACAATCTACGAAGAAGCTAACTGAAAACTGAAACTAATCTATTTTCTCTATATCTCAACCGTGCACCCAACTGTTCTATTTATAGGCTAGCATAGGAGAGGCAATATCGAATATCCGACATCATTTCTTGGGACCCAATATCAGGGCTTCGATATCGAGTATCCAATATCGAGGCAGACACCATGATGACTCATCAATAGCTAACAAAAGGCTAACCTAAGATCTTCCAAACAATAAGCTAAACAAAAAAATTTTAAAATTAAAAACAAAACACTTAAAATATAATTTATCAAAAATATAAATTATCCAGCCTAATTTTACTAAACTAAAGTAGTAGCCTATGTGCCAATGACCCATTGAGTGCTTGATACCTGCTAACTCAAAACTCTACCAAAAGGAGTTAGTGGACATGTGTCAAATTAGATGATAATCCAAAATACCAAAAATATTAAAAAGTACTAAAATATAAAAAAATTAAAAGCACAAAAATACCTTCAATAATGAGGTTTTAGCGTAGTGTTAAAACTCTTAATTTGGAAACCCAATTATGGATTCGATTCTAGTGGGTAATGCTTAGTTATAAAATTCTATGTAGACTATATATCTTGAGGTGTATCCATGTTTTAATTATTTCTCGTTTCAACAACCCCTTTTTCCTACCCCCTACTAAAACACCTTTACATAAAAAATTATTAAAATTAATAAAATTAGAAAAAAAATAAGAATAAAAATAAGACTTATAATATATAAATAAAAATAAAGATTCATAAAAAGGACATAGCTAGGCACATAACTCACAAAGCATATTCAATATAAGAAAAAGGGAATAGCAAGCATAAACAACATAGACTAGCAAAAAGGGCTTCAAAGGTTCAAACCCAAAACATACCAAGGGTAAGGGGTGTTTAGAGTAAGGATGTTACATTCTCCTCCCATTAAGAATCTTTCTTCTAGAAAATCTTTAGGTATGTGATATATAGATCTTTCTCCACTTCCCATATTGCTTCTTATCCTCCATGCTTTTTTCAAATAATGTTTATCATTGAAATGAACTTACTTCTCAATCTTCTCTCCATTCTATCCATAATTTTTAGGTTTTTATCTATCCCTAATAAAAATCTAATAAAGAAGTGTACAACATGATCCATCTTACAATACTTCAAAAGGTACTTCTTTCAAACTAGCTTGATAATTGTTATTGAAAGCAATTTCCTCCAATGGAATAATTTTATCACAACTATCCTTATAGTTCAAAGCATAAGCTTAAAGCATATCCTCTAGAAACTAGTTCATCCTCTTTATCTAACCATCTATCTATGGGCAATACATTGAGCTAAGATTTACTGTTGAACCTAAAATTTTTTTAAAACATTTTTAAAATCTGAAATTGAACTTAAGATCTCTATTTGACATAATCTTATTTAAAACTCATGCAACTTGACAATCTATAATAAAACAACTTAGTAATATTCTTTGTACTAATTGTTGCTTTTGTGATCAACAGGTGGTAAGATTTGATTAAAAGTTCTATGACCACAAGAATGGAATCTTTTCTAATTCTAGTACAAGGAAAACCACCGATGAAAACCATGCTAATGATTTTCCATGTTCACACTAGAATGATGTGTTAATAAATATAACCACTGGGTCTGTGATGCTCTACTTTGATCTATTGATACAACAGATACTTAGTCACATACTCACCCACATCTCTTTTCATATCAGATCACCAATATTGTATCTTAAGGTTTGGATACATCTTATCATAATTTGGATGCATCTAATACTTGCACAAATGAGCCTCATAAACTAGTTTCTGTCTAATTACTACTAACACATACATCCTACTCTTAAACATTAATAAACTAGAACTGTTAATTGAAAATGTTGAGTTTGCTAGAGAAGTATTTTTTTTTCTTCAAACTAAAAATCTACAAGTTGCTACAAAGCTATCTTATGCTAAAGACTAGATAGAATTCAAAGACTGTAGATTTTTCTAGCTATCTGATGAGTTGCGATATCGTGCCCACGATATCGCTTCCGCAATATCACGTACGCGATATCATGGCCTTCCATGCAATATTGCATCTGCAATATCGTAGCTTGCCTCATTACCTATAAATAAGAGACAGGTGCACTTGGTTTGCATAGTTAGTCTTAGTCCCTTACGCAAACTCTTGCCTTTTCTCCCTCTTAGAGTTAGAATTATTTTTGTGTTCCCGTGGTAGGAGTCATAAAGTGAACGGATCTTTATTCGAGCATTGTGTACCTGAGCACACCTTGTGTACAACAATAAATACAAACTTTGTGATAAACCTTGTAACATTCAAAATATAATAATTAATGTTAATTATTATTACTTAATGCTTTCCTTAGTTAATTAATGATTATCTCTCACCCTACAACTTTTCTAAGTAAGCACACATAATACGATCACTTCAAGCATGCGTGTAACACTTAGTAACCTAGTAACGATTAGCGTTTGGTAATCCTAGTAGTGCTACACTGGTTCAGGATGTGCATGACAAGTGAGAATGGATACTGGTGTTAGGATCAATTAGAGCCTAGTTAATAAGTAGTCAAATTAAATTAGTTGCTTAGTTATCTCTCTCTCTTCCCTTATTGGCAGCAGGACATAAAAATATAAAAAGCATAAAAATCATATGCCTTAAGTTCATTTAACCATACAATCGAGACATACAGCTTGGGAAGACAATGATTGATCAACCCATTCTTGTTCCATAGAGGTGCATAAGCACTTAGTCTTTGGAATTCGACCAAATCATGCATGGACGCTCATATTTGTATGGTTGAGCGTAGGGATACCTCACTACTCATCATTGGTGCCACTGCCAAGGACTTTGTTATTTGTGCACTAACTAGAACATAGGAAATCTTTCACATCATTGGAACGAACCCTTGGGGTTGGTTAAAGAAAAATAATAAATAATAATACATTGCACACTGAATAGACAATCATGTCTCCTTCTTCGTATGAAAGTGTTTCACCGCCTAGGTCTAATACAGGAAACAATTAAAGGCATAGTACACATGATAATCTGCCAGTCCCTCAACAGTTTCGTGTGGTATATGTTCATCCCGATGAATATGTACCGAACTTTACCTTTATCCTCCACCAAGATGAACAACTGCATTGGTGAGATTTAGAAGGTAACATAGTGTTACCTCCTGATCACTTTGTCTTGGGCATGCTTCTTCGTGATCTCACACGAATTGGTATGCAGCACTTACAGGCAGAGTACATTGTGCATGATCATGAGTCGAGAGAGTATCAACCCATGGAGGCATAATGCCAAAGAGACTTACAACAGGAGAGACATCATGGATCCATGAAGGGAAAGTTGTCACAGAATGTTCCACATGTCCTAAGCAAAAATGAGGGTGGTGAACCTGCCTCAAGCAGTCGACCACACAATGATGTTCCTCTCGTTGACTTCGGTCAAGGGGTTGGGTATCAAAATATTTACTCAATTATCCATAACCCGAATTCTGGTACTGACAAACATAAAGGATCTGAAAAAGGAACACAAACATGAAAAAGATGAACATTTCGATCATAACCATGATCGAGGCCACGACCACTGAAGAGAAGGAAGCAAGCACCAACATGATGATAGTCCTCCTTCTTCTTCACCTTCATCATCTCCTTCACCCTCTCCTTCAAGATCTAGATGCAGTCACAAAGAAAAAGACCATGAGGATAAGGGTAAGCGAAACTGGAGTCATAGATAAAGTAGTCGAGAAAGGGGATGAGGGCACTCTAGAGAAACACATCATGAAATAAGGAAGAGTGGGGAACAACATATGCATCATAGACGCCACAGAAGAGATGATCACGATCAACCCCTACTTGCTACTCAAAGTATGCTAGACATAATTAAGGCTATTAGAATCCCAACAAGGCACTAAAAAGATAGTAGGATCAAGAGATTATACATGAACAACATCCCACAATTTGAAGGGGGGTACAACGCTAATCCTCAAAATCATCTACAAGAATTTCATGATGCATGTGCCTTACAAAACATAGAAAGAAAATGGCAAAAACTTAAGTTGTTCCCACGGACACTAGTCAAAGAAGCGGAGAGTTGGTACCGGTCCTTAGAACTAGAATCCATTCGTAGGTGGAGTACCATGTTAGAATTGTTCAACGATAAGTACTAAACGTACTCCTAAGTGTCCAACCTACGAAAGTAAAACCAAGGATGGGAACAAGGAGGACATGAACTCTTGGATGCTACCATGGGCAGCTATTATGCACTATTACATCGTTGTCTTGGCCATGGTTATTCACAGAGGGATCAACTACACCATCTCATAGATGGGCTTAGGCATGAAACATGAAGAACCCTTCGGACATATGCCCAAGGGAGGCTATTTAAGCATAGGACCCATCAAGTTCAAAGATTATTAGAGCAAGTTGCTAAAGAAGAAGGTGAGCTAAGGAAAAGAGAGAGTGCAAAGGAATATAATAGAGATCATTCTCTCCAAAACAGGGGAGTAAGATTCTGTGAGGATGAAGAAGATTCACCACTTGAAAAGATGATGAATAAGAAAACCTTGCCTATCCAAAAATTAGCATCGGAAGTATCGACAAAGGTAGATCAAATGTGGGATTCCCTAGATGATAGATTTCAAACCATTCTTAAAATAGTAGAGGAGTCTAGAAAGAAAGGTAGTGATCGTGAAAAAAGAAAAAAAAAGAGAAACTAAACATGCACGTAACAAGGGTAAGGGCAAAGTTGCCATTATCGAGGAAGTTGTGGATTCGAATACAGACAATGATAGTAGATGCTATATATGCTAATATGACCATCCTAAGGGATGTTGCCCTATAATCTCACATTTGTAGGAGTCTAGGGTGTATGCACTCAACCCATGATTAAACAAAAGGCAAACACCTTGAAGGTTACCTTATCCTCAAGGTAACTCAAGACAGTTCCACCAACCCTTAACGTATTATCCAAGTGGAACTCCACCACAACCGATCGAGTAGTATCAACAATGGTAGTACCCACAATCATGGGGAATTCCACCACCAAGGCAATAGTATCCTTATTGAAAACATGACCAATATGGATATTACGTGCAGTAGCTAGTCTCTCCACGTGACTTTACTAGTCACGTTACTACTCAACCTCACTACCAAGCTCGTGAGTACTATAGAACTCCTTCTCCTAGGGGTGATGTTCCAAAAACATACCATCCTTCTCATCTGGTTGTAGCTCTTCCACCCTTAACTCCATTACCACCTGCTCCAACTATGTAGGGTGAAATCCCTACCCAACCACAGCGACATAACGCTACAAGGGTTGTTAACTCTCAATCTATCATTGATTCAAATAATTGCATGAAGAAAAGACCTTTCTTCAAAACCAATAGTCCAACTAAGCCCTTGCAACCACAAGAGACTAATTCTTTAGACACCTCATTATCAATCAAAACTTCGAAGCTCCCTTCAGGCCAAACACCGCACCCAACGCATATGGTCATGTTAACTCATGTCGTCACCGATTAGATAAAAGCTGGCTATCTTCCTAAGAAATTCTCTAATCTTGGGAGTCCTCTGATATATTTACAAATCATTGGAAATGAGCTGTGAAAAGCTCTTTTGGATTCAGGTTCTAGTGTCAACTTGATTTTCCAAGAAATGTACAAGGCCTAGAACTTGCCTCCACTAAAAAAGAGTAACATTCATTTAGAATTGGCTGACCAATCCATCACTATCCTATTGGGACTAGTGGAGGACATTGTCACCACTGTTTGTGGGTGGTCATATCTAGCTAACTTCCTAGTGATTCAAGTAAACAACAGTAAGGGGGACTTCCCAATCATAATGGGAAGAGCATGGCTAAGCATAGTCAACACACACCTAGGAATCCGTGAAATTTCCCTAGAAATATCCAAAAAAAATACATTTGGAAATATCGAGAAGAAGAAAGTCCCATGCATCGCATAAAATGACACAGGGTGTAATTGCATGCAGAAGTCATGATTTGTACAACGTTTAACATTGCTTGCATGCAACCAGTGTGCACAAGTGACTTATATCCAAAGATGCCTGTATGCAGTAGCCACAAGACAGGAAGGCACCCAGTGGCTGACAACTGATCAAGAGAGCAGTTCAACTATATGCATGGAACCAACTGAGGGTTTAACTTGTGCTTACATCGATAGCATAGACACATTAGAGCAAGTCTATCACCAGCTTCCAAGTCTTGACCTTGAAAATATCAACTAGGAGAAGTTGGAAATCCCTAATAAGTTTTAAAAAGTGCCCCTTGAGCTAAAACCATTACCCACCGGTATGCAATACATGTTTCTTAAAAATGGAAAACTAGTAATTATTAATGCGAAGCTTACTCCTCAATAAAAAGAAAGACTACTGAAAGTAATAAATAAATGGTCGAAAGCCTTTGCTTGGTCATATCTTAAATTAACTGGAATAGATCCTAGGATATGCCAACATAGAATTTACACCAAGCCCTCCATGAAGCCTCGAAGACAACCGCAAAGGTGATTGAACCCAAAGCTGAAGCAAGTAGTTAAGGAAAAAATTGAATAGCTTCTAGAAGCTAGGTTCATATACCCCATTGCTGATAGTAAATGGGTTAGCCCCTTAGTTATAATGCCCAAAAGGGAGGCAAGTGTGCATAGATTTTAGGCTACTAAATATGGCAACATTCAAAGACCACTTTCCGTTGCCATTCGTAGACCAAGTCTTAGACACCATTGCAGGGCATCACTACTATAGTTTTTTGGATAGGTACAGTGGGTACAACCAAATATAAATAGCCTCAAAAGACCAAGCCAAGACTACATTCACTAGTCCTTAGGGAACATTTTCATACAAACAGATGTCGTTTGGCCTGTGCAATGCCCATGCAACATTTCAATGATTAATTCTAAGCATATTCCAGCAACAAATAGGAAACAGTGCGGAGATCTTCATGGATGACTTCTCCACCTATGGAGCAGACTTTGATGAAGCCTTGGACTGGTTAGAGCAAGTATTAAAATGATGTGTAGAAACCAATTTAAGGCTCAACTGGCAAAAAATCCATTTAATAGTCCAAGAAGGCATCGTATTAGGGCATAAGATCTCACAAATAGGGATAGAGTTAGACCTCGAAAAGATCAAAGTTATCAAAGGAATTACCCATCAACCAAAAATTGTAAAAGATATCTAGTCATTCCTTAGACACACTAGCTACTACAAAAGGTTTATTGAGAACTTTTCAAAGGTTGCAAAACCATTGGTTGAACTAACGAAAAAGGACGTACCTTTTGAATGGACCAAAGAATGCGAACTAGCTTTCCAAACTTTAAAAAAGAAACTCATAGAAACACCCATTCTATAAGCTCCTGACTGGTCCAGACCATTCCACATAATGACTGATGCATCCAACTATGCTTTAGAAGCCGTNGTTTCAATGATTAATTCTAAGCATATTCCAGCAACAAATAGGAAACAGTGCGGAGATCTTCATGGATGACTTCTCCACCTACGGAGCAGACTTTGATGAAGCCTTGGACTGGTTAGAGCAAGTATTAAAATGATGTGTAGAAACCAATTTAAGGCTCAACTGGCAAAAAATCCATTTAATAGTCCAAGAAGGCATCGTATTAGGGCATAAGATCTCACAAATAGGGATAGAGTTAGACCTCGAAAAGATCAAAGTTATCAAAGGAATTACCCATCAACCAAAAATTGTAAAAGATATCTAGTCATTCCTTAGACACACTAGCTACTACAAAAGGTTTATTGAGAACTTTTCAAAGGTTGCAAAACCATTGGTTGAACTAACGAAAAAGGACGTACCTTTTGAATGGACCAAAGAATGCGAACTAGCTTTCCAAACTTTAAAAAAGAAACTCATAGAAACACCCATTCTATAAGCTCCTGACTGGTCCAGACCATTCCACATAATGACTGATGCGTCCAACTATGCTTTAGAAGCCGTACTTACATAGTTAGATGACCAAAAATTTCCTTATAACATCCACTATGCAAGTAAGAGTATTGCTAGTGCACAACTCAACTACACTACAACAAAGAAAGAATTAATGGCTTTAGTGTTTGCACTAGAAAAATTTAGGCACTATGTCTTGGGCTATAAGGTTTTCGTACACATGGATCATAGTGCAATAAGGTTTCTAATGAATAAACCAACAGTAAGCCCTCGCATCATATGATGGCTTGTAATCTTACAAGAGTTCAATCTTACGATGATCGATCGTAAAGGCACCGAGAACGTAGTTGTTGATTATTTATCTCGGTTGTGATGGGACAACAAAGAGGATGAGTACCCAATTTTTGATTATTTCTTAGATGAACTCCTCTTTGTAGGTGTAGTGAATAATCAATTAACCACAGAGACAAACTAGTATAGTAGCATTCTCACCTATCTCCTTATACAAAAAACACCACAAGGGTTTGATGCTAAAAAGAAACAACAGTTTCTTCACTGAGCCAAGTATTTTATGGAAATCAATGGCCAACTATACAAAGTATGTCCTAATGGCTTGGTCCGATGGTGTGATCATGAGTTGGATATCTAGTCTTATAAGGTTTTAGATTTCTAGAAGCATACGTCATTATCTTTCCATCTTGAATAAGAATACCATCTAAGCCTTATTCTAAAGAATTTGTTTACACATTGTAAGACTTACTAGGAATTAGTGATATCAAGATAGACACTAGGATCAATCTCTATTTCAGCTCCTCAAAAGCCTTTTGATAAGCATTTAACCAAGAAAAAACATTATCTTTTCTAAGTAGCTTATGTAGGGGTGCTTTAGTCTTTGATACATCCTTTACAAATCTCCTATAATATCTTGATAAATACAAAAAACATTTAGCTTCATTTACTGAAGTTGGAAGAGGTCAATCCTTAATCACTATTATCTTAGAAGCATTCACAACTATACCTACTCTAAAAACTACATGCTTAAGGAACTATATCTTTATTTTCCAAAATGCATACTTAGAGACATGGGAATACAATTGCTAATCTTTCAAAGTCTACAATACTACTCTCAAGTGTTCCTTATGTGCATCTTCATTCTTAGAGTAAATCAAAATATCATCAATAAAGACAATGACAGATTAATCTAAATAAGGATGTAACACACTATTCATCAAGTGCATAAAATTACTGGTACATTAGTAACTTTAAAAGTCATTAGTAAGAACTCATAGTAATCATACCTAGTCCTGAAAGCTATCTTAAGAATGTATTCCTCCCACATCTTAACCTGATGATAATTGAAATCGAAATTAATTTTGAATAATATCTTATCTTCTCTTAACTAATTAAATAGGTCATCGATCCTAGGCAAAGAATGTTGATCATTAACTATTAGCTTATTTAGCTATCTGCAATCAATGAACAACATCAAACTATCATTTTTCTTCTTCACAAAAAAGCACTAGTGCATCCCAAGATGATACACTTAGATGAATCATGTTTTTATCAATTAACTCCTAAATCTTTACCTTAAGCTCTACCAGAGACATTCTATGAGGTTCTTGGAAATTGGTTGAGTTTCAAGCTTAAGTGTAATATCAAACTCATTTCTATGTGAGGGAACACTCTAGGAAGTTCTTTCTTAAACACATCCAATAACTTTTAAATAACTAAAATCCAACTTATCTCTTGCTTAGGCTTTTTATGCACTGAAACCATATAATAAATATGTCCATGGTTAAGCAACTGCTAAAATGTTTTTGTCATCATCAAGTCAATCATGATTAGTCTCTTACTTGATTAGATTGCAACCTCTTTCCTACTTGTGATAATCAATGAAAGTTTTTTATTATTATAATCCAACCATACATCATACTTAGGCAACTAGTCCATCCTAAGAATCACATCATACTCTTTCAGTCCCATCACCAGCAAATCTTCATACCACCTATTACCATGTATCATCACCTTTGTTGAAGGAAAGGTCTCTAAAACTATCATACTAGGAGAATGAGTTGTTTGAACTAACATGAACAAACATATGGTTGATGATCCAAGTTGTAAATTTTTCAACACTAAAAACAAAATTTTTTCAATTTTAGTAAAAAAATACTTACCAGTAGGAAGGATGGCACCAATCCTAACAACATTACATCACTTTCAACATTTTTGAACAAACATAAAATAGCAAAATGATTCAAGGTAGCAATAGGAAGCATTAGTGAAATACTAAATTTTGTAGGAAAAGAAGATCCAATAGAAAATGATGGCACATATTGTCCATCATGATTGATCTTACTGTTGATGCATAAATTTTGGTCACATGGCAACACCCACGAAACTCATTTTAAGAGACTATTGCCTAGGGCACCTCCCATCTGGGTATGGAAACTTGGGAATAGTCTCAACTAGTAAAAGCAACATGGTGTTTTATCAGATAAAAATTAATAACTTTAACAAGAACATTTAAATAAAATAATTATCCAAATCAATAACTTGACAAGGAAATCTTAAATGAAATAACCATCCATTAAAATAGTTCAAGAATGAGCATACAAGATGATCAATAACTTAAAAGAAAAATGACGTGGACTTTTCATACAAACAAAGGGGGTTGTAATTAAAAGTGTTTCTTTTAAAAAGAGAATGACTAACACACAACAAAGATTAAATCTCTCAGCTGTTGAAATAACAAATAAAAGTTGTAACAAAAACTTAGCTCAATATAAAAGTTGTAATAAAAACTTAGCTCAATATAGAGCACTAGATCTAGTTGGCTAAATAGATAGCCTCTGGTACAAGCTTGTCTGCCTATGCCTCTAGAAAGCACACCCCCTTCAACAAGAAGTCTGCACCTTCTAGCTCAGAGATCTATTCACAGCTCCTCCTCCAGGACTCGTTCCGAAATAAGATAAGAGAAAGGATTTTTGGGACCTCGTTGCACAACGTGAATCCCACTCTAGGTGACCTGCCATTCTTGCACAACGCTCCACTTCTGATAAAAGATACTCGTCATAGCACTGAAATTCACCGGAAAACCCAGCCTTCGTTTCAGGAACAGGCCGGGTAGCGCAATTCGCCTGCGGGGCCAAGCCCAAGCCCAACCTCAATCTCGGTTATCATGCCTGATTTTAAGAAATCCGCCATGTTTTCCCTGAAACTGTGCAAGACCTTCAAACTGTCAACTGCAATAATCAGAATTAGGAAGCAGACCATGAAAGTTGGAAAACGCTTGACGTCGGCGAGATTTGTGATTTGCGTTAGACTTAAATGTTATGCAATCAGATAGCTGACACAGAATCCAGATTCCAGAACTCTGTGTATATCCGCTAAGCGCCGCCTCACTTCAATTTCATGTGGATGTAATAAAACTCTTGTCGATGCATGATATTCCCATGCTCACGGGCGAAGGTGGGACCATTCCCACGCGCCAGACCGGCTGTCTTACGCATTTTACAAGGGAAAACTGTCAACCTCATCGCCAGCCAGGTGTTCGCGACATTATTTTGCCGTCTGCAGGGCAGTTACCGGAAACAAACGGTAGGTGTCAGCGGACGGCTGCCATGCATGGGCAGTAGCCGTCGTATATTTTTTTTTTGTTAACCAAAGGCTACTTTGACGGGAATTCAGCAAGTGCATTGCTGGCACATCGTTATGAACAAGAATTTTACATTTCTTTTGACAAGATGATGACCCACAAACTTCAAATGTATTCTCATTTAATATTGAATTCATCCGTGATCCCCATATTCTCATAATTCTTGACTTTCCGTTTCATGTTTAAGCCATGTCTATGCCTCAAATTTATCATCAACCTATACATACATAGGCAAACAACAAAATTATTGTCTCTTGGGATTTTAACTTATTGATGGCATCAGCAACGTTGATGGATAAGAATAATCCTTTTATAACAATAAACAATTTAAAGGTCGCATGATACTTCTCATTGAAAGCACCTGTGTATCATGAATTTGTTTCAAATAAAGTAATGGCTTCAAATCATGAAACTATATCTTAGTGAGTAAACTAATTAATCATGGCCTCGTACCTAGCATGGGCAATGTTGACATCAACACTTAACGTTGAGGAACTTTGCCATTAGCTATAGCCTAGTTCTCAACATAAGTTGTAATTTTGAGTTAATAGTGTTCTTGTTAGATAAGGAAAAATTGGTGTTACAAGCTATACATCTAGACTAATTAATATTTATAGTAGTAAAAGTAAAAACATTTGTAGAAGCTCTTGTTTTCTTTGGTTTTTTTTTTAATCAAAAGTAATGTAGAGTATGATGAGTGATGGGTACTTCCTATGCCCAACCATATGAATCACAAGCATTCACCAATGATCTAGTCAAATTCCATAGACTTAATCACCTAAGTTGCTAATATTCTCAAATAGTAAATCATGTAGTTGCAAGTCATTGTCCTCTTAATCCATACTTGTGTCTAACTATGCATATGGTTAAGTGTGGTTAAGGCATAAGATGTTTTATTGTTGTAATTATTTTTTATATTTTTCTCCTAATTGCTTAGTAATGAAATGAAGCTTTAATCTGTGAATTAATTAACTAATTAACTATCCTAACATAGAGTATCCATTTCCACTTACCATACACATCCTAAACTTATATTAACACTACTAGGTTATTAAGTGTATGTTATTGAACATACCAAGTATGCACTACTGGGATTACTAAGCATTAATATATTATGTTTGAAGTGGTCCTTCTCATGTGCTTATAATTTACATTAATTACTTAGGATCATAAATATAAATTTCATGTAAAGTAAAGTGCTGAAAAGTAAGATTAAACTAGTCCAAGTGTTGTAATAGATGTAGGAAATCTTAATTTTATTGTCATTCATGCCAATGTGTCTAGGTACATGAGTACTTGAATAAAATTTTGTAAAATCTCATAAATCTAAGCTACATGCACTCAAAGGGAAAATATTCTAACTCTTATCAAAGAAAACTATAAGAATTCAACTAACTTTGTGATCAAAATGTGTCATAAATGTGAACGGTATATCCATTTATATAACCAATGACTACATCAACGTCAATGTACCTTCACCAACACATCCTAGAATGCATCGACGAGGATACATCAACAAGGCTATGTTAACAAGAATTCATCAACATAGCCTATATTATTACTGTTCATCATACCTCCATGACTAACTGAAAACTTGTCCTTGAGTGAACAAAATTGAGATCAAGTTTCTTATAAAATTTGGAAAAGTATGAAATCTATTTATAGACAAACTAACTGACTCACTCTACCTAACTTTGAGTGCCAAATTATACATTTTTTTACAAAAATGAGTGTCCTTTACAACAAAATTAGATACTTAGACAAAATTGTAGCAACCACCTATTCAATGATTAGAGACAGGATGAATTCTTAGACTAGTCCTAGATATGGAGGCTCCTATGATTCAAAGGTTCCTTCATTTCATCCCAATTCTACTAGTAACTAAGGTTATCCTACTACTACCACTGGAAGTTTGAAAGCATCCAAAAGTGCTTTCATTTTCTCCTCTTTACTCCATGGGTCATACACGATCCAAGCAACTTCATCAATATGGGTTAGTGTAAGGATATCCCATAAGCATCGCATTGAAGGAAACATTTCCTTCACGTTGACAAACCAGACTACAAATGTTTTTCACTTAATGTTGAGCATCTTCACAAGGTTCGAGAGCTTTTGGTAGTCGTTCATCCTTCTTACAAGGTTCTTAGCCATAGATCATTAATTAGTGAATCTACTCCTAAGAACATTAAGGTTCATGTTGATTATCTCCAACTTGTGTTTTGTCTCTTTGTGGAGTTTGAATTATGTCTCATAGAGGAGGTAAAAACTAGCAACCTGTTTTTCTAGCTCAGATCTTGACCTTCCCACTATCAGCATTGCTAAGTTTTCATAACAAAGATTAGCAATCTCCATATTTTATATCATCTCCTCGATTTGTAACTTCTTCTAGCAAATTTTTACTTTATTATATGCATTTAGTCCATCAAAGATGGACTACCATACATCACCTCTCTGCTGGAGTTATTAAAGGTTCTTGTTCATCATCACCTTTGCCAATATTATTTCATTCTCATTATTTCCTTGATGAGCCTAACCTAGTCCCTGTAGTGATTCTTTACTCGTTCAAGTTTTAGGACTTTATTTTTCTAATCAACTACCTCAATTACTATCTTCTACCGAAGAGCACTAACTTCCTCCATTGAGAAATTGTGATTCTCTTTTGCCAACCTTCTCAAATCCAAGCTGACCTTAGCAAGTTGCTCCCATTGCTGGAGTATAAATGTTTAACCATTTGATTCTTCCATTGCTCAACATTCTACAAGTGGTGATTGTCCTTAGTGAGGACCAAGTTCTCCTTGCGAATCTATGATAGGTCCTTGTCAGTGTTGTTGGTCATGGCCTCTAACATAGATGCATTGAAGATCACCATCTCCTTCACATTCTCAACCACCTAAAGCTTTTATTGAAGTTGTTGGAAAGCTTCATCTCATGTCACCTCTAGCCTAAGAATGGTGGTGGGCCAGATAGACAAGTTCTTAACTTAGCAACTTTGACAGCCAATCGTTGAGTTATGATCTCTTAGGTAATGGTGGTTTAGGTAATAGGTTGCAATCTTAAAGTATGATCTCTCCACCTTTGTGAAAGAACTATACTCCTTGTGATCCATCTCATAACATCGCTAGACCCATTTCTTTTTGGCTTCTAGGTTTGCATGTGTGGATATTTCAACTAACTTTACCCCTGTGTTAGGCAAACCGATGACCTTTGTTATGGCCTCAACCAAGTAGAAAATGGTTACCTTTATTTTCATTGATGCATCTCCTTACTAATTTTTCTAGAATAAGTAAGTATCTCTCATGTACCATTCTTTGCTACTAGACAGAATGGATCATAAGGAAAACCTTTATATTTGTGTGCAGATCTTCTTAGGTGTTAGCTCCAAGAAAAATCTAAAGTTCAGTTCTTGGAGGATAGAACTTTGGACCTCTTTGGTCTTGATGTGCTCCAAATAGGTCTCCATTAGAGCGACCTCCAAGCTAAGCCTTGGTCTAAGAGCCTCATCTTATGTAGATTGGCCTATTTCTATTGTCGAAATCTACATCACAGATTCCACTTTGGGTTCCTCCTAAAGAGCTCCAATAGCATGGATCACCTTAGCTACTTGCTCTTGGGATTTCTATGGTTTTTGCTACTGTTGGCCCCTTCCTCCTTGAAGTTGCTTTTCTCTAGGCTACGAAGGTCCTCCAACATGTAGTCATCATGTTGGTATCATCTATGATCAGAAACATATCTCATGATTAGATTTTTAGCTTAGAACCCTTAGTTATTTACATACCTTTCTTCATTAGATCTAGTTCTATTTTTCTTTCTAGGTATTAAGTGTTGATCATTTAAGTGTTGGTTTATGATCTTGGCTAAGTGGATTATTTTAATATTATTCTCCAACTATTAGAGTTCATTTGTTAGGCTCAACCCTTTATGATAAGTAATTTAATATTATTTTAATGGATTAACCATGGTGAGTTAGAAAAATTTTGAAAATGTTTCTACAAGAAACCAAATGTTTGTGTCCTTCACGATGTAAAGTGTACCTTCGGTAGCACGAGGATTAAAAAATAAGTAAAAATAGGCTAATGGTTTGTGAGTTAGGGGGCTTAAAAGGTTCTTGGGCTCTAAAAACTACAAAAACTCCTCTAGCTCTACTTGCAGATGATGAAAAACTGAGCTAAGCTTTGCACACATATATAGAGTTTTTATACTGTGTTGATGGGCCTACATCAACAGGGCTACATTGATGCAACTATACTTAGCTATTTTCACTTTATGAAATGGAGGAATTCCAAATGAGTTTTGGAACAAAAAAAGAGCCCAATGGAAGCCATAATGATAAACAATAATGACAACAACATAGAAGAGGGTAGGTTTAGCTTAGGACAAGTAGTTTGAGCAAAGTTAGATGAAATTAGGATGCAAATAGAGAAAAATTGGATGATGGAATGCTATCATGATGATTTATTAAACAAGTGATCGTAGGTAGGAAATTTAACTCAAAGTAGACCAAAGAGATGCAAGTGGATCATTCCCAAAGTAGAAATAGGCCTCAAGTACCTTTGCATGCCTTTGTTGGAAGGAGTTAGTGGGTCCAAGATGATGAATGGTCAAGCTAAATTAAATCCCATACTTATAAACAAGTGTTCAAGGGTTATACGATCTAAACACAAACCAGAAAATTTTTATGGCATGAGGTAGTGAGGTGGTAATCCATGAATGAATAAATGATAGAGAAAGAGAATGTGGAAGAGATTAGCAACATCCTAATCACACAAGATTTTCGGTGGAATTTATAATCAAGATGATCCAATCTCAATTCATTCTAAGTGTAGACCAAGTCCATCCCACTTTTAGGAATCTCGCATTGACATATGCCCTCCTTGCATCGATCAAAAATTTTAGACAACCAAAAGACAACCATCGCTCCAAGAGAAGAAGAAAAGAAAAGAAGGAAGTAGATAGGGCCTTAGTTAGAGGGGTGCCTTCACGCATGGATAACATGTCTTTCCAACCTCATAACCAATGCTTGTAGTCCACTATTTAGTTTAGAGAGTTTTCTTTGAATTTATGTGTTATTTTGTCTTTTCCTATTCACAGGAACCACACCATGCAAAGGCATGCTTCATTTTATGGTCAACATTAGGAGTGATGGTATACTAGCGGAGTATCATAGAATCTTAAGATTGATGTTAAGAGAAACCATAGAAAATCCCCTTGAGGTTACACCCTATTCCATTTCCATTTAATCCTTTTCTAGTTTGTTGAGTATCAAGATCATTGATTACCTCTTAAGTTTTAATGTGAAAGAACCTTATGCTTCCTAGATATTGATTCCCATGGAATAGATGGAATGAATGGATGTCATGATCTCATTGCATGACACCATTAGAAAATTGATAGAGTGTTAGTAGATTACATAATCCAAAAACAAAAATTAGTTGTTTGGTTAATCAATCATTATAATTATAACTACCTTTAATACTTTTCTAGATTCATAGTAATGATAACCAGATCCAAGATTTCCATTAAAGCTTAATGACATTTATAAAAATAAGAATAAAAAATAAAAAGAAAAGGATATATATATATAATAAACAAGAAAACATGCAAGAAATGGTAAACAAACAAAGAATGGTGTAAAACAAAAAGGTGAAAAATTGGTAAACCTCATCAAGTGGCTAGTTTTGGATGGCCATCTCCCCCACAACTATGTTGAGAGGAGGAAATCTGAAAAATAGAGTTAGCCTATTTCAATGTAGAGGTGTTATTATTATTGGTTACCTTGAATTTCATGAATGGCTTAATTTATTGTATGTTGACCAACAAACATTTGTGAGGGCTTAATAGGTGGCATATGGTCATGGGTCTAGTAAGAAAAGTTGCATGTATGATATAAGATCCTTCCCATAATGTTTGGGATTTAATGTGTTGTGGCACATGCATGGGATTCCATTAAAGAACCTATTGCCTGATTGAAATTTAACTCTTCATATCTATGCATCATGATGTTGTTTGGAATGTGTCTTATGTGCTTCATTCATCAGTAGGACTACTTGTCAGTTCTCATCCAGTACATTAAGTGTCATTAGTCATTATTTTTATGCTAGATCAATGTTAAGGCTAAGCTCACATGATGTTGTAATTGTACAGAGTTCAACTTGGATTGGAAGTTTGGTTAACTTCTTGCACACCAACTCATAGGAAAATTAGCCTATAAGAAGTTTCTAAGTTAATCGATATGCCCAAATAGCATCATTAACCTTGGTGCTCTGATTCTTCCTATATCTACTGATTGTTTGTATTAGGATCCTAGTGATCTCACTATTGGTAATCTTGGCTTAACCATTATCTTGGGAGTGATAAGGGGTTGTGATTTTATGTTGCACCCCTAAGCATTGCATTAGTTCCAAAAAGTAGATCTTATGAAATGGATTCCATTGTCAAAAATGAGTGCTCTTGGAACACCAAACATGTTTACCACCTATTGTTGTACAAACCATACTGCAATGGTGGATGTGTAGTCTAATACTATTGTATCTTCAATCCATTTGGTGTAGTAGTCAACAACAACAATAATGTAAGCCTTTCCATTTGACATGAGGGTGATGGATCCCATAAAGTCAATTCCCTAGAGATCAAAAGGCTATAATGGTTGGATCCGATGTAGGAATCCTTCCATTCATATGGTTATTCCTCCATCTCTTTGGCAACGTTCATACAAGTGGGAGAAATGGTGAACATCAATAAAGATCATCATTCAAAAATAACCATCCATAAGGATCTTTGTAGTCGTTCATCTTCTTGTGTAGTGGCCCCCACAAGGATCTTCATGAGCATCTTGAAGGATACACAACTGATCAGCACTAGGCACACAACTAATCAGCATCAGGTACACATCGCCTAGCTAAGTCATTACCACAAACATTGTAAAGGTTACCTTGAATTTCCATATAGTCCTTGGCCTGGTGAAAAAACTATTGTTTCTTCTTATTGTCCTATTCTACTAGAGTCTCCTATGTGAGAAGATAGGAAAGAAACTTATCATATCAATTTGTACTCTTAGGTTTTTGAACATCAATGGATTTGGCAAAGAGAAGTTCATATGGAAATTGATTGGATAAGGACTCATCATTCTCTTCACTATCTCATTGTAACCTAGATAAGTGATCAGTAACCACATTCTTAGTTCCCTTCATGTCCACCATTGTAATATTGAACTTTTGTAAAATCACCAACCATCGTATGACATGAGGACTTACCACTGAGTTGCTCATTAGGAAATGAATAGCATTATGATCAGTGTGCACAAATATTTTGTATTCAAGCACATAATTCCTGAATTTCTCTAAGGCATACACCACCACCATGATCTTCTTCTTAATGATGGTGTAATTTAATTGTGCAACAATAATGCTTTTTCTTGCATAATAGATATAATATGGACGTTTCTGATCACCCAATTATGTAAGCATTTCTCCCAATGCATAGCCGAATGCATATGTCATTATGTAAAATAGTCTAGACTAATCTAAAGCATGTAAAATGGGTGTTTCTACAAGCTTTTACTTTAACTATTGGAATGCTTATTCACATCCCTTAGCCTAGTCAAAAGGTGCATCCTTCTTTGTAAGTTCCACTAACAATTTAATGATCTTGAAAAAATTCTTGATGAAGCGCTTGTAGTAACCAATATGTCTAAGGAATGAGCTTACATCTTTTACATTTCAAGGTTATTTGGTGATTCTTTGGATCACATGTACTTTTTTTGGGTCCACCTCAATCTCTTTTCTTGAAATTTAATGTCCTAGAATAATGCCTTCTTAGATCATCAAGTGGCTTTTCTACCAATTGAGTTGTAAGTTTGTCTCTAGACAATGCTTCAACACTTGCTCTAGATAGTCCAAGGCTTACTTGAAGTTGATATCATAGGTGGAGAAGTCATCCATGAAGACTTCCACATCACTACTGATCTATTGCTAAAATATCCTAAGTACCAACTCTTGGAAGGTTGAACGAGCATTACATAGGCCAAAGGACATCTTTACATGTGTGAAAGTTCCCTAGGAACTTGTGAATGTCATCTTATCCTGATCTTCTAGTGTTATTTAAATTTGGTTATAGTCATTATAACCATCTAGAACACTATAGTAGTTATGCCTTGCAATTATATACAACACCTGGTTTACAAATGGTAGTGGAAAATGATCCTTAAATGTTGTCATATTTAACAACTAAAAGTCTATACAAACTCTCCATTTTCCTTCTTTCTTTAATACAATGACAAGTGGGCTTATCCATTCACTGTCAACTATAAGATAAATGAATCCTACCTTAAGAATTTGTTCACTTTCATCCTTAACAAATTACTTAAGTTTTGGATTCAATCTCCTCTACATCTATCTCCTTGGCTTGATGGAGGGATCTATATAGATTCAATGCTGGCATATCCTTGGATCTATCCCTATTAACTCATGACATGACTATGCAAATGCTATTGTCCATTTATTTACTACTTTTAATAGCTTCATTTTCTAGTCTTGGGAAAGATTAGCATTGATTATTACTAGCTTATCATTATTAAGAAAAACATATTCTAATGTTGATGATAAAGCCTTAAGTTCAAGGGGCTTCTACTTGAAATTGTCTAGGATTTCCAACTCCCCTTAATTGATGTCTTTAATTTTGTGAAAGAGTTGATGTTGGATCTACTCTAGTCCATCCAATTTATCTATGTAGGCACTTGTGAGAAGTTTCATTAGTTTCATGCACATTGTGGATTCAACACTATTATCTATGGTCAACTATTGGATACCTTCTTGTTTTGTGGCTACTACATACATGTACCTTTGAATTCTTGATGTTTTGGCACATTGAGTGCATGCTTCGATAGATGTGCTTTTTATGGCTCATATTTTCTACACATATTGGCACCCTGTATCACTATAGGCAAAACAGGGAACTTGCTTCTTCTCGATCTTCCCAAATCCATTTTCCTTGAAGATTTTCAAGGAAATATTTCTAATTACCATCTTAGGATCAAAAGTACTAAGTTAATCCCTTCCCATGATAATAGGAAAGTTCCCCTTGCAATTATCCACATGGATCACTAAGAAATCCACCGGGTGTGACCAATCACAGATGATGGTCACAATGTCCTCCACCAATCCTAATGGAATAGTGATGAAATAATTCACAAGCTGTAACTTTATGTTGCATTTTTTTGAGTAGCTACAGGTTCCAAGTCTTATACATCTCATGAGAAATTAAGTTCACTTTGAAACCTGAATCTAGTAGAGCCTTACATGGATCATTTCCTGTGATTTGTAAATAGATGAGGTGACTTCTAAGATCAAATTTTTTCCTAGGAAGGTGGCCAATCTTGATCCAATCTATGACCATATGGATCAACATGATAGTGTGTACATTGGAGGACATTTGGTTTGAAGGAGTTGAGGTTATTTCTGGAAGCAGTTGATGTAAGGTTAACAACCATGAACATTGATGAGAGTTCATATGGACTATGTGACTTGAAGAAAGACCTCTTTTGAAGCTTATGCTTAGAGCCATCCAAATAATCTTTTGACTATAAATTTACTACCCTCGTGGCATTGCATTGTTATGGCTACAATGGGATTTCCCCTTACATTAGTGGTGTAGGCAGCAAAGAAGTGGTGTTAGAAGGTGTAGAGTTAGGTGATGGATATGGAGGAGGATAAACAGAAGGAAACTCAACTCTTAGAGTGGAAGTCTGATGATATTTGAGAGGATAGTAGAGATGAGCAAAGGGAGTGTGGCTTATAGATCCACAAGGAGATACAAGTTGTTGGACATAATATCCATATGGGTCTGACTATTGGTAAGGATATTGCTGTCATGGTGGTGGCACCCCCCATGACTATGGATTTTGCTACTACTAATACTGCTCTTAAGGTTGAGGTGGTTCTCCACTTGGATAATACTACGTTTGGTAGAACTAGTACTTGTAATAGCCTTGCGGATAAGGTAATCTCTTCGGTGGTTGTTTTTTTGTTTTTACCAACTTCAAGTTTAATGTGTACATCCTAGATTATTGTAGATGTGATATCGTAGGACAACATCCCTTGGGATGTTTGTATTGGAAAATGTCATATTTGTCATCATCCATTCCCAAATCTGCAACCTTATCAATTGCTACAGCCTTACCTTTGTTTTGATACTATTTCTTGCCTGCATCTTTCTGTCTCCTTTTATCTCTATTCCTACTTCCTTGCTCTATCTTCTCCTCTACTATTTTGAAAGCTGATTGGAACTTCTAATCTAAGGAGTCCCACATCTTATCCACCTTAGTTGATATGTTAGTGATAGATTTTGGATCAACAAGGTTTTCCTTTGCACCACTTCATCCAATGGTGCTTCCTTCTCTAAATCATAGAAATGCACCTCCCTTTTGTGAATGGAAGGGTTTTGTGAATGCACCTCCCTTCTCTAAATCATAGAAATCATAGATTTTGTGAATGCACCTTCCTTCTATTATAGTCCTTGGTACTTTCTTTCTTTTTTATCTCTCCTTCTTCCTTAGCCAGTTAATCAATTATCCTTTGGATCTGATAGGCTCTCATCTCTAAGAGTCTTACTTGGACATAGATCCTAAGAGTTTCTATGGTTTTATTCCAAAGCCCATCTATAATGTGGTGAAGCTACTCCCTTTAAGAAAATTCATGGTCCAAGCATCAGTGTAAGAGAGAGTAATACCTATCCATGGCTGCAAGGATTCATGATTACTTATTTCCATCCTTAGATTTGTTTCCTCAAATTAGACACTTAAGAGTATGTCTAGCACTTGTCATTGAACAACTTCAACATTATACTCCACCTATGAATGGATCCTACTTCCAAAGACTAGTACGAACTTTTTGCTTCTTTGATGAGTGTCCTTCGAAATAATTTTAACTTTTGCCATTTGTTCTCAAAGTTTTGTAAGGCACAATTATAATGGAAAGCTTGTAAATGATGTTGTGGATTAGCATTATATTGTCCTTCAATTTTGGAGATATTATTCATATCCAACCTTTTAATTCTACTATCCCTTTGATGCCTGGTGGGGATTCTAACTACTTTTGAAATATTTAATATGTTTCTAGTGGCTAGTAATGGTTCATCATAGTCATCGCATTTGCAGTGGCCCCTATCATGGCCACACCTCCTATCATGTATTTTGTTGTGCTTCCTTTCGCACTGATGCTCTTCTTCCTCTCTGTGTTGTCTACGATCTTAGCTCCCATCATCATAATGAGATCTCCTATCATCCCCATCTCGATCCTGATCACCCATACCTTTGTCTCTGCCATGACTTCTCCTATTAGAATTTGATAATGAGGAGGATGGTGAAGATAGAGGACTAGAAGAATGATGCCTAATATCTCTTCTCCTATGGTCATTGGCATGGTCCTTCTTCTTTTTCTTATCCTTCTTCTTATCTTTGGATGAATGACTAGGAGATCTATCTTTTGATGTTTTTTCACATTTGAACTCCATCTTTTCTTTACCAAAGTTTTCCAAGGTTGACTACAACCCTTGATGTAGGATGTCATCTTTAAAAAAAGGAGGAGAATCTGTGTATTGAGAGAGCATTGAAAAGAAATCATTACCCTCTTACTAAGTCACGATATTGAATCCCCAATATTGGACCCTCAATATCGAATATGCAATATCGGACATGCGATATCGAAACTTGTCTCATCACCTATAAATAAGAGATAGGGGCACTTGGTTTCACAGTTAGTTTCTTAGTCCCTTAGTCAAACTCTTGTAGTTTTCCCTTTTTAGAGTTAGAATTATTTCTAAGTGTCTACAGTAGGAGTCATAAAGTGAACAGATCTTTATTCGAGCATTGTGTACCTTAGCACACCTTGTGTTCGGAAATAAAGACGAACTTTGTGATAAACCGTGCAATATTTAGAATAGCTTAATTATTTCATTTAAATGTTATTTACTGTTATTTGCTACTCTCATTAGTTAATTAATTTTATTTCTATTTACTTGTTAATTATCAACAAATTAGCACACTCAGTACAACCACTTCGAGCATACGTGGAACACTTGGTAACTTAGTAACGACTAGCGCTTGGTAATCCTAGTAGTGTTACACTACTTTAGGATGTGTCTGGAAGTGGGAACGAATGCTACTATTAGGACTAGTTAGAGCATAGTTGAATAGTTAAATCAAATTAGTTACTAAATTATTTCATTTCCCCCTTTTTCAAGCACCAGGAACATAAAACATAAAAGGCATAAAAATCATATACCTCAAGTTTACTTAACCATACAATTGTGCCTTACAAGTAAGCTTGGGAAGACAACGATCACATAACACATACCTATTCTGTGTAAGCACATAAGCACTTAATCCTTGTAGTTTGACTGGATCCTATGTGAATGCTTGTACTCGTACGGTTAGGCATCACCGAGGATTTTGTTGTTTGTGCACTAATTAGAACTTAGGAAATCTTTCCATCATTGGAATGAACCCTTAAGGTTAGTTATCCTACAATCATCAAAAAAGAGTATTACACACTGAATAATCAATCATGTCTCCTTCTTCTTAGGAGAGTGCTTCACTGACTAGGTCTGACACAATGAACAATCGGAGGCATAGTACACATGATGATCTGCCAGTGCCCCAACAGTTTCGCATGGTATACACTCATCTTGATGAGTATATACCAAACTTTACCTTTATCCTCCACCAAGATGAACAATTGCGTTAGCGTGATTTAGAAGGTAACATAGTGTTACCTCCCGATCGCTTAGTCCTAAGCATGTTTCTTCGTGCTTTCACATGAATTGATATGCAGCACTTACAGTTAGATTATGTTGTGCATGAACACGACTCAAGAGAGTATCGACCCACAAAGGCACAACACCAAAGGGACCTACAACAGGAGAGACATTACAAATCTATGAAGGAAAAATGGTCTCAAGATGTCTCGTATGTCCTAAGTGAAAATGAGGGTGGTGAACCTGCCTCAGGAGGTTTTCCACAAAATGATGTTCCTCTCATTGACTTCGATCAAGGAGTTGTGTATCAGAATCTTCACTCAACTATTCATAACCCAGGTTCTAATACCAACGAACACAAAGGGTTCGAAAAAGGAACACAAATACATGACATTGACAGACATTCTGATCGTAACCACAACCGAGGCCAAGACCACCAAAGAGAAAGTGATAGGCACCGTCATGGTGCCAGTCCTCCTTCCTCTTCACCTTCATCATCCCCTTCCCCCTCTCCTTCGGGATCTGAATGTAGTTGTAAAAGAAATGACCATGAGGACAATGGTAAGAAAAATAGAGATCATAGACAAAACAGTCGAGAAAGGGGACAAAGGCATTTTAGAGCGACACATCATGGAAGAAGGGAGAGTAGGGAACAGCATAGGCATCATAGATGCCATAGACAATACGATCATGATGAACCCCTACTCACCACCTGAAGTATGTTAGATATAATAGAGGCCGTTAGGATTCCAACAAGGCACCAAAAGGACAGTAGGATCAAAAGACTAGACATGAACAACATCTCATCATTTGAAGGGGATATAATGCTAATCCTGAAAACCATCTACAAGCATTTCATGATGCATGTGCCTTACAAAATATAGAAAACGAGTGGCAAAAACTAAATTTGTTTCAATAGACACTGATTAAGGAAGTGGAAGCTGGTACTGGTTCTTAGAACCAGAATCCATTCATCGATGGAGTACCATGTTAGAGCTATTCAACGATAAGTATCAATCGTACTCCCAAGTGTCCAACCTATGTAAGCAAATCCAAGGATGGAAACAAGGAGGACATAAACACTTAGATGCTGCCATGGGCCAATATTATGCATTATTACATTGTTGCCCTTGCCATGATTACTTGCAAAGGGAACAACTACACCATCTCGTAGATGGGTTTAGGTACGAAATGCGAAGAACCCTTGGGACTTATGCCTAAGGAAGGCTATCTGAGCTCAAAGCCCATTAAATACAAAGATTGTTGGAGCAAGTTACCAAGGAGGAAGGTGAGTTGAGGAAAAGAGAAAGTGCAGAAGAATATAATAGAGATCCTTCCCTCTGAAAGAAGGAAGTTAGATTTTGTGAAGATGAAAAAGAGTTACCACTCGAAGAGATGGTGGATAGAAAGACTTTACCCATTCAAAATTTTGCATCAGAAGTATTGGCAAAGGTAGATCAAATGTCAAACTCCCTAGATGATAAATTTCAAACTGTTCTAAAAATAGTAGAGGAGTTTAGAGAATAAAGTAGTGATTGAGAGAGAAGGAAAAAGAAAGAAGCTGAGTATGCATGTAACAGGGGTAAGGGCAAAGTTACCTACATTAAAGAGGTTGTGGATTCATATACAAATAATGATGGTGGATGTGAGATATGCCAATATGACCATCCTAAAGGATGTTGCCTAGTAGTGTTACATCTACAAAAGTCTAGAGTGTATGCACTAAACCCACGATTAAACAGACGGCAAACACCCCAAAGGTTACCTTATCCTCAAGGTAACCCAAGGTAGTTTCACCAACCCTTGACATATTATTCGAGTGGAGCTCCACCATAATCAAATGAACAATATCAACAATGGAAACACCCACAATGATGGGAAATGCCCATACCACATTAACAATACCCTTACCTTCAACTTGACCCATACGGGTACTACGTTTAGTAGCTGATCTCTCCACGTGACTCCACTAGTCACATTGCTCCTCAACCTCACTGCTAGACCCACGAGTACTATAGAACTCCTTCTCCTAGGAGTGATGTTCCACAAACATACTATCCTTCTCATCCAACTGCGCCTCTTCCACCCTTAGCTCCATTACCACTACTCCAACTATGTAGGATGAGCTTCCTACCCAGTCATAGCAACGTAATGCTACAAGGGCTGTCAATTCTCAACCTATTGTTGGTTCAGACAACCACACAAAGAAGAGACCTTTCTTTAGAACCAACAATCCAACCAAGTCCTTACAACCACAAGCGGCTAATTGTCCAAATTCCTTGCCATCGTTTGAATCTTCGGAGCTTCCTTCAAACCAAAAATTGTACTCACCACACACGGTCACGTTGACTCATGCCATCATCGATTGGATTAAAGTTGGTCATCTTCCTAGGAAATGCTCTAATCC
Organism: Gnetum montanum; assembly: GCA_015680685.1. Taxonomy (NCBI): domain Eukaryota; kingdom Viridiplantae; phylum Streptophyta; class Gnetopsida; order Gnetales; family Gnetaceae; genus Gnetum; species Gnetum montanum. The sequence continues at coordinate 168,493 of MNCI01014001.1, forward strand.
TAAAAGTCCTCTTATTTATTTACAAATCATTGGAAATAAGCCCTATAAAGCTCTTTTGGATTCAAGTTCTGGTGTCAACTTAATCTCTCAAGAAATGTATAAAGCCTGAAACCTACCTCCGCTAAAGAAGAGTAACATTTGTTTAGAGTTGGCCAACCAATCCATCACTGTTCCATTGGGACTAGTAGAGGACATTGTCATCACTATTTGTGGGTGGTCGTATCTAGCCAATTTCCTAGTAATTCAAGTCGACAACTGTTAGGAGACTTTCCAATCATAATGGGAAGATCATGGCTAAGTACAATTGATGTGTGCCTAGGCATACGTGATCTTTCCCTAGAAATATCAAAGGAAAATACATTTGGAAAGATCGAGAAGAAGAGAGTTTCATGCATCGCATACAGTGACATAGGGTGTGACTACGTGAAGAAGGCCTAGTTTGTACAATGCTTAACATTGTCTGCATGCAACCAGTGTGCATGAGTTAACATACAAAGATGCTTGTATATAGCAGGCACAAGAGAGGAATGCACCTAGTGGCTGATAGTTGACCAAGAAAGAAATTCAACTTTATGCATGGAACCAATTGAGAGCTTGACTTGTGCCTATATAGATAGCATAGATGCATTAGGGCAAGTCCACCGCCAACTTTCAAGTACTGATACCGAAAATATCAATTGGGGGAAGTTGGAAATCCTTGACAAGTTTAAGTAAGAGCCCCTCAAATTAAAACTGTTGCCCATCGATATGGAATATACATATCTCCAGAATGGCAAACTAGTAATCATTAACGCTAAGCTCGCTTCTCAACAAAAAGAAAAACTACTAAAGATGGTTGATAAATGGTTGAAAGCCTTTACTTGGTCATATCCCGAATTAACCGAAATAGATCCTAGGATATGCCAATATAGAATTTACACTAACCCCTCTATGAAGCTTTAACGACAATCGCAAAGGTAACTGAACCCAAAGCTTAAGCAAGTGGTTAAAGAAAAAATTGAACAACTTCTAAAAGTCGAGTTCATCTACCCCATTGCTGACAGTGAATGGGTTAGCCCATTAGTCATTATGCCTAAAAAGGGAGGTAAATGAAAGGTGTGTATAAAATTTAGGCTACTGAACATGGCAACATTTAAAGACCATTTCCCATTGCCATTCGTTGACCAAGTCTTAAATACCATTGTAGCGCATTGCTATTATAGTTTTCTGGATGGTTACAGTAGGTATAATCAAATTCAAATAGCACCAAAAGACCAAGCCAAGACTACATTCACAAGTCCTTGGGGGACATTTGCATATAGGTAGATGCCATTTGGCTTGTGCAATGCCTCAACAACATTTCAATGTTTGGTTCTAAGCATATTTCAGTAGCAAATAGGAAATGGTGTGGAGGTATTTATGGACGATTTCTCCACCTACAAAGCGAACTTTGAACAAGCATTGGACTAATTAGAGCAAGTACTAAAATGATGTGTAGAAACCAACCTAAGGCTCAATTGGCAAAAAAGCCATTTAATGGTCAAATAAGGCATTGTATTAGGGCATAAGATTTCACAAACAGGGATAGAGGTAGATCTTGAAAAGAGTAAAGTCATCCAAGGAATCACTCGTCAACCTAAAACTGTAAAAGATATCCAATCATTCTTTGGACATACTAGCTATTATAGACGCTTCATCGATAACTTTTCAAAGATTGCAAAACCATTAGTAGAATTAACAAAGAAGGATGTACCCTTTGAATGAACCAAGGAATGTGAGCTAACTTTCCAGAATTTGAAGCAGAAGCTCATAGAAACACCCATTCTATAAGCTCTCAACTGGTCCAGACCATTCCACATAATGACTGATGCGTCCAACTTTGCTTTAAGAGCCATACTTACATAGATAGATGACCAAAAACAACCCTATTATATTCACTGTGCAAGTCAAAGTATTGTTGGTGCACAACTCAACTACATCACAATAGAAAAAGAGTTAATGGCTGTGGTGTTTGCACTAGCAAAATTTAGGCACTATGTATTAGGCTATAAGATATTTGTACACACGGATCATAGTGCAATTCAGTTCTTAATGAATAAACCAATGGTAAGCCCTCGCATCATACGGTGGCTCATGATCTTACAAGAGTTTGATCTTACAATGATTGATCGTAAAGGCACCGAGAATGTTGTTGCTGATCATTTATCTTGATTATGATGGGACAAAAAAGAGGATGAATATCCAATTTCTAATCTCTTCCTTAATGAACTGATCTTTGCAGATGTAATAAATAATCAATTAAACATAGATACAAATTGGTATGGTAGCATTCTTACCTATCTTCTCACACAAGAAACACCATAAGGGTTGGATGTTAAAAAAAAACAACAGTTTTTCATTGAGCCAAATATTTCATGGAAATCAAGGGACACCTTTATAAGGTATGTTTTGATGGCTTGGTCCGATGTTGTGTTCCTGATGTAGATCAATTACAAGTTCTCTAAGATGCTCATGAGGGCCCTTGTGGGGGTCATTACGCTGGGAGATGAACAACCATTAAAATCTTGCTTACAGGATATTATTGGCCTACATTGTTCCGATATGCTCATCACTTCATCTAATCTTGTGAGTGTTGCCAACACAATGGGGGAATGACTACTAGAATGGAGGGTCCACAACAATGGATTCAACCTTTAGAACCCTTTAACATATGGGGTATTAATTTTATGGGGCCTATTACACCAATGTTCAATGGAAAAGCATATATTGTTGTTGCTATTGACTATTTTACAAAGTGGGTAGAAGTAGTCGTTGTTACTGACTGTACATCATCTACCACTACATGATTTGTTCAACAACAAATCTTAAATAAGTTTGGTGTGCCTCGTGCACTTTATTTCTGATAATGGTACACATTTTACAAGTGTGACCTTTCAAAAATTAATGNTTAAATAAGTTTGGTGTGCCTCGTGCACTTTATTTCTGATAATGATACACATTTTACAAGTGTGACCTTTCAAAAATTAATGCAATGCTTAGGAGTTCAGCATAAGCTGACTACACCATATCATCCTCAAGCGAATGGTCAAGCTGAGGTCACCAATAGGGATATCACAAAAATATTGATACAAACCATTAGCAAATATAGGCAAGAATAGAGCACCAAACTGAATGATGCTCTTTGGGCATACCACTCCACATGAAAATTCCCTATAGGCTATTCTCCCTATGAGTTAGTGTATAGTAAACTTTCAACACTTCCTATCCAGGCTAAGCTTCGTACACTATCTACAACATGTGACCTTAACCTTGACCTCAATCTAGCACAGAAAGAATGGTTAATGAACCTTAACTTGCTAGATGAAAATCAATTAACCACCCTATCATCCAATGAACTACACAAGGCCTTTAACAAACAACATCATGACCTAAGAATTAGAAAAGTCAAACACCAACCAGGAGATAAGGTTCTGTATTGAAATCCCCCACATGTGCCAAAATGAACTAAATTTCAAACGCTGTGAGAAGGACCTTATATCATTCATGAAAATTTTCCTTCAAGGGCCATGATGATCTATAAACCTAAAAGCTCGAATAGGAAATTATTAGTCAACATCCAGCAAACTAAACCTTTCCATGAGCTAAAATGAATAATTCTAACACTACCTTTGTTAATGGACAACCTTGCTCATGTTTTCAAATCTCCTCCTTCCAACTCAGTCATGGGGGAGATGGCCACCAATGCTAACCATTCTAAGCCCTCAATTTCTTTTGTCTTTTTTTGTTTTACACATTTTTGTTTTACACCATTGTTAACATTTTTACTATTTTTCCTCTATTACATTTTTTTTTATTTACTCTCACTTGTTATATAATAAGTGCTCATGATGGTGGATTGTACTATAATAGTGTTGATTACTAATGTTTTGTTTTTACCTTTGACTTTCAATGTTGATGCTAAGATATGGTTCTTTTGATAAAACGGGCAATGAGTCTAAGTCATCCATTCATCCATTTATCCATTCAACTCTATGGTCTTCCTTTGTTTTGGAGATGTACTGTCCCTTTTTCTAAACAAACCTATTAATCAATTGGTAGCTTGATATTCTTCAAACCAAGGAAAGATTCAAATGGATTGAAAAGGGTGTGACTTCAAAGGGATTCGACACATTTGTGTTGGCTATTCTCTTGGGTACTTGGATGATCTTCATAGGTTTTCCGCCATTCCGCTATTGACCAATATCAGGAATTTGACTAAATCAAATAAGTTTTTGCATGGTGTGGTTCTCACTTAATACAAAAAAAAACTGGTGGGAATTCAAAGCATACCCCTTAGACATAATAAAGGAACATGGGCTCCAAGCACTGGTTATGGCATTGGAAAGACATGTTACCCATGCTTGAAGGTTTCCTCTAACTAAGGCCATTTCTTACTTCCTACTTCTCTATCTTTCTCTTGTTGGAATGGTGGTGGCTCTATGGATGCATTCTTGTTGCTTCAGGAGGATGGGTTGGTCAAGTGTGTTGATGTAAGGTCACTAGATGTGGTTAGTTTTAATCTGGATTTGGAATGAATTCTATTAAGTCACCTTAGCCACACAATACACAAGGGACTTTACACAAATTTTCTTTTGGGATTCCATTCCATTCTCTCTTCTCTTTCCATATTGCCTATCGTATTCTACCTCATTACCGATTTTATGATTAGTCTATATCTTAGTTGACGCATTGTTATTCTTCGGTAAGTTCTTGTGGGTAAGTTCTTAACCATTATTTCCATATGTCATTCTTGGAGCCTACGAACTCTTTGGTTTGTGCGTTTGTCAGGGCATAAAGGGCATGAGCCTACTTTGGGAAGGACCCACTAGCATTCCTTTTTTGGTGCAATTGTTAAGTTCTTTCCCTTAAACATTTCTTGCAATCAAATATTTCTCATTTCACCCCATCAATGACATTGGATTTTGTTTTTTGTTTTATTGGCTTCATTGTTGTTATTTCTCTCATCTTTCTTGTTCTTTCGTTTTCCACCCTATTGCTATCGGAGGTTCACTCTTTGTCATGGGGGCCTATCACAAGTTTCCATTTCATTACTTATCTCACCCCTACATCTTGGGTAATTATCAGTTACAAACTTCTAACCCAATATTTGCCATACCCACAACCTAGCCAATGTGCTTCATATCGAGGCAAGGTATCAACTACATTATACCTTATCTATCCTTACTAATTCGTGACTGTGTTGTGTGTGTAGATGGCGATCACATGAACAATGGACTAGGATAGGAGGGAGCACTCAAGATGGACTGGAGTTGGAGCGTTTATGCAAGGAACACACTTAATCATGTGGCCATGGATGAACAACGGTGTGCATAATTTTGACATCGGCAGCAACGCGCCTCATTCTCTTTCCTCTCTCTCTCTTTCTTCAAGCTGTCAAATGAGGATCTGGATGTCATCTATGTATAGTGTTCACCACAATGGTTATGAACGCCAATGCTGTAATATGTTTGTCGATCCATTTACCAGGCACTTTAAGTCTGTCATTCCATGTCACTGTCAGTTGTCATTCAGTCAATAATCCCATACCTTCCGAATATTTTGTAAGGAACTCGAGGACAGGTTTTCATTTAGTCATGGGGGTATGACAAGTCACGATATCGAACCCTTGATATTGGATACACGATATTGGAGATGCCAAAGAAATATTGGACATGCGATATTGAAACTTGTCTCATCACCTATAAATAAGAGATAGGGGCACTTAGTTTCACAGTTAGTTTCTTAGTTCCTTAGTCGAACTCTTGCAGTTTTCCCTTTTTAGAGTTAGAATTATTTCTGAGTGTCCGCAGTAGGAGTCATAAAGTGAATAGATCTTTATTCGAGCATTGTGTACCTGAGCACACCTTGTGTTCGAAAATAAAGAAAAACTTTGTCATAAACCTTGCAACATTCAGCATAGCTTAATTATTTCATTTAAATGTTATTTACTGTTATTTGCTACTCTCATTAGTTAATTAATGTTATTTCTATTGACTTGTTAATTATCAACAAATTAGCATACTTAGTACGACTACTTTGAGCATACATGGAACACTTGGTAACCTAGTAACGACTAGCGTTTGGTAATCCTAGTAGTGTTACATTGGTTTAGGATGTGTCTAGCAAGTGGGAATGGATGGTGGTGTTAAGACTAGTTAGAGCATAGTTGATTAGTTAAACCAAATTAGTTACTAAATTATTTCATTTCCCCCTTTTTCAAGCACCATGAACATAAAACATAAAAAGCATAAAAATCATATACCTCAAGTTTACTTAACCATAGAATTGTGCCTTACAAGTAAGCTTGGGAAGACAACGATTGCATAACCCATCCTTGTTCTGTGTAAGCGCATAAGAACTTAATTCTTGGAGTTCGACTAGATTGCGCATGAACGCTTGTATTCATATGGTTGGACATAGGGGTACCTCGCCGCTCATCACCTCTTTTTGCGACTGCAAAAATAGTGGTATTGGGATTCATTTACCCTTGGAAGCTTCATAGCATGCCTTCATGTGTTTGTCCTTTCTGAGTTAGGCTTCTATAGGCTAATAGTCTCAAGAGGCTTGATTTATTGTCTCATACTCTGGCCTTACTACTTCAATGCCTAGCCTCATGAGTTGGCCCATGAGCATGGTGGAAATAGATTGATTGGGAGGTAACACAATGTTACCTTTCACATCCCTTTAGAGTAGCTACTTATCCTAATAAAGGATGAAGGTGAAATCTAGATAATAGAGATTTAGATGGACATAGACTACCCTTAGTTGTTGAGGGTTCTCAGTGGTAACCTTTTTAGTCCTCTCTTACTACTAATTAGAATCATTAACATGTGGTGGAGATTCATTCTTGCAAGAAGAAGCCATTTCAATAATGTATAGGCAGTGTGCCATGAAATAATTTTATTATTATTATTTTCTATGAAAAATGTCTCATTATAATTATAATTTCCTTACATCAATTTTATATGAATTTACTATTTAATAATATTTAGGCACTTAGCTAAACTAAGTCCCTAACAACAATGCCAATGATGATGCCCAACCATACGAATCACAAGTGTTCACTAGTAATCTAGTCGAATTTTGTAAACTTAGTTACCTAAGTTGCTAATATTCTTACATAATAAATTGTGTAGTTGCAAGTCATGGTCTTTTGAATCTATACTTGTGTCTAATTGTGTGTATGGTTGAATGTGGTTAAGATATAATATGTTTTATTTTTCTAATTATTTTATTATATTTTCTCCTAATTGCTTGGTAATAAAATGAAGATTTAATGAATAAATTAATTAACTATCCTAACATAGAGTATTAGTTCCCACTTCTTGTACACATCTTGAACTTATATTAACATTGCTAGGTTACCAAGTGTATACTACTAGGTGTACCAAGTATCTACTACTAGGATTATAAAGTGTTAAGATGTTATGCTTGGAGTGGTTGTACTCATGTGCCTATGATTAATTGCATTGATTACTTAGGAGCATAAATGTAAATTGCATGTAAAGTAAAGTGTTGAATAGGAAGATTAAACTAGTTCAAGGGTTGCAATAGATGTAGAAAATCTCAATTTTATTGTTTTTCATGCCAATGTGTCCATGTAGATAAGCATTCAAATAAAATTCTATATAATCTCATAAATTTGCGTTGCGGTCACTCAAAGGGAAAATATTCTAACTCCGGTGAAAGAAAATTGCAAGAATTCAACTAACTCTACCATCAAAAGGTAATATAAATGGGAAGGGTGTGTGTATTTATATAGGCAATGACTATGTTAGCGTTGACGTACTTACGTCAATGCATCCTAGTATGCCTGGATGGGCATACATCGATGAGGTTGCATTGATGTAGAGCCTATATTATCATTGAGTAATATTAAGTGCAAAGTTATGAATTTGGAAGCTCCAAGTTTTGAATTTATTTTGAGTATGCAATGCTAAGTTATAAAGTTATAAATTGTTTGTCTTAGGATGTACTTATTTCAATTATTTCAGATTCTACGAAATGTTGTCATAATCAACAAACTTTGTTTAAGTTTACATTAACTTATATCGTTGTTTAAGTTTACATTAACTTTGGATATAAAGTGTAAGGGAAATTCATATTTTTAGAAAAGAGCACACATGTAAGTTATTTGAGGTAAGAGCTTTAAGCCACATATTTTCCCAATTACTGTGTCATAAATTTATCATAAAAAGCTTATATGACGTATTTTTAGTTCATGGTAGTTAGTCATTTGATTCAATTTATATTCTTTGTTTTTCTGTAGAACTAATCTGATGTATGTGTCTTTAGGTCTTCGAAAATCTTCTCTTCAATTTCACTAATTCAAGTTTCTCATTCCAGCCCGCCACAATGGTAACCTTCGGTATTTTCAATTTTCATTGATGGTCTCCTTTTGGCTAATTATAACTTGAACACAGGAATTTACCCTTCTTCCAACCAGTGTGTGGAATCCCGGACTAGTAGGATAGGTTTTCTATTCTTGGAGGAGCGTGTGGTGGTGCATTTATTTGATTACACCGGCTGCTAAATCATTTAATCCCGTACATTGCCGAAACCCATGAGTGTAAGGATACGAAAGGCAAATAATAAAAAGACGGTCACGCAGACAAGGTGTGAGATGCAATTCAAATTTCAGACGTTACAAGGTTAATCTAAAATTTTTTAATTGTTATCGATCATGCTTCCATGAAGTAGCGATAGGGGCACTGGCAGCGTTGGATTAGCGAAACGGAGATTAAACAGAGCGAGCACGCATGTGGCAGGTTGGGAATGCCATCCATGGATGGATGGATGGAAGGAAGGAAGGAAGGAAGAAGGAACAGTAAATAAATCTCACCTCACCGCACTGGCTTTCATTTCATTTCATTTCCAGGAAAGCAAAGTTGCAGAAGCAAAGGCGGTGGCAGTGGCCGTGGCAGTGGCAGTGACAGACATTCCTTGCAAGGATCCGACCCGCGGAGTAGGAAGAGGAAGAAGAAGAGGAAGAGGAGGAGCAAGAGTAACCCAAATTGAATTCAATTGCCTGCTGTACATTGCCAGTCCCAGCAGGGCAGGTCCGGTGCAGTCCCCAACTTTTGGCAAGAGCTTAAACGTGCAACAAAAATCTTTGCTTGCACCATGATTTCCCAATGCTTGGATTTGACTAGGCACAGACACAGCGGGCAAGGGCAACCCTTTTTTGTTTTTCTAACTTCTGATGAGCCACTGAGTTGCAGTACAATCCGCCAGTGGGCTCTCTTCTCTGTTTCCGTCTCCGTTTCCATGGCAATGGCAATGGCAATGGCCCTGGTCTGGTGGGGTCTCACGATATCGTTGTGGTTGCCCACCTGGCCCTTTCAAATGTGGCCAAACTAGATTAATTGCGACTAAAGATAGGCCTCCCAATACCTCCACTTTTATTAATCTATCCCCCTTTTGAATGCCTCCATAATTACTTGGCATTAATCGTTTTCCATTTCTGGATAGCGGCCAAAGCCAGCAGGGTCGCCCAATGGTCCCTTCTTCCACATTGATAAGAAACTGCCCTGCCAGGCTAATTGATTTATTTCAAATGTGAATGTGAATGTGAATGTCGGGGAGGGGGACGGGCGAGAGACGACCAACGCAGGGTTCATTCATCAATCAATCAATCAATCAATCAATCGCTCTCTCTGCGGGCAATGGCCAATGGTTTGAGTCAAGGTTGGTAATGATTTTTCTGGATTTGGTTTTGCCTTCTGATGATTTGCATTGAGAGAAGAGAATAGCAGAGACGGTACTGAACACTGATGTGCTGGGCCTAGGCCTGGGCCTGGGCCGGGCACAGCACAGTATAAAGAATTAAAGCTATCTATTTTTCTGAACGATACCATCCATAGCATACCATAGCAGCACTAATAGCAGTGGTGTTGGTTTTGAGTCTGTCATTTGTCCATCCAAGAGCAGCAGCGGTCACAGTCAGTCGGTGATACGCAAGGCTGGAGACTGCTGTGTAAATCAGCGAGTACTTGAGAGTAGGGCGATACAGTAGGCCCTGCCCAGACGCAGAGGCCCTGACCCTGACCCTGCCTTGCCTTGCCTTGCCTTGCCTGCGCTTCTAAAGATGTTGAAAAGCGATACCCTATGTTCTTCTGCTGCTGCTGCTACGCTGCTGTTGTTTTTAATCCGTTATGTTCTTTCTGCTGCTGCTGCTGTTGTTGTGGTCGTGTGTCACATTGCTGCCATTCTTGTGCTTCATGGACGGTGGAAAATGGAACCCACCAGAGATTTCTATTTTGCTTTGTTGCACCCCAAACAATTTCTAATCTGCCCTCCCCGGCCTGCCTCAGACTTGGAGTCCTCTTCTGTCCGCGCTTTAGAAGGTTCACGCATATACTTACGCAGATGATGCAGGTAGTTTGAATGCCGTCCTTGGTGTGTGATTAGGGAGACATTCTCTGGGGGGGTAGCTTTGTTTTGTTTGCAAGGCACTTCATACATACTTTCTGTTGCTCTGTGCCTCTGCCCTTTGCTTGCTACATTCCCATCCCTGCTCTGAATAGCACCTGCCTCTTTTTGCTTCAGCTACACTGCTACCATCTGGTCGCATACATTTTATTCGTGCTTTTTATCGTTTTCTTGTGCCCAACTCGATCTGTCTGACTCCCCGCTCGCTAATAGCAGAAGCCCCGTAATCATCACTGGCATTCCTTTTTGCTTTCTGTGGTGGTTTCGTCTCTGTAATGGTATCTGAGATGGGTTTTTGTCACACAGCAGCAGCATGAGCCTGGTGCCGCCGGGACGTAGAGGAAAATATTTGAAGCCCGCGCAGGACGACTGAGTAAGAGAAGGATACACGCAGGGCAGCGAGCCACAGAAGGGCCTCTTTGCAGGAAGAGAGAGAGAGAGACAGAGTCGGTAGCATTAGAAGGAAGCGCAGGAGCAGGGAACAGCAACGATCTCCTCGCCTGCAAATTTGTCTCATTGGGACATTGGCTGCTTGGCGTGAATTGGGGGCAGATTCCTTAAACGCCCGAAAGCATAGGGCACGGAGCGTGGAGCCACTGACGGGACCCACTTGTCTTTTTGGAATGCGTTGCTGCTTCGCTGTGTGTCGTCGATAATATAATAATCTGTGCAAAACAGCAGTAGCACAGCAGCAGCAGCAGCAGCAGAAGAAAAGGGCTGTATCTCCATAGCAGCAGAAGAGGAGCGATTATCATCAGCAGTTAGCGTTAGCTTTCATCTTTGTCAATATTTGCAGAGCAGACGGCCAAAGCTATCCATTCATCATCCATCGTGTGAAGATGAATCCCGCTTCTACAGAGGCCTCAGCGGTGGCAACAGCAGCGCAAGACCCAGAATCATCATCATCCCACCAGAGCGAGGATCTGGAGCAGAATACGAGCATGAGCATGCCTCAACAGGAAGGTCGAAATGAGGAACAAGAAGAAGAAGAAGAAGAAGAAGATGTTGTGGAAATGGACAAGGAAGACGACGATGATGACGATGAAGAACACAAAGCCCACAACATTATCAAAGTATTGAAGAGCCAGGCTACTCAGCAGCACCAGCAAGTTGTTGCAGTCCATCATCCACATGTTATGCCAGTGATACCATTGATGTCCGCAAAGCCAGTGACCGTTCAAGGCTCCATGACTTATGGAGCCCATCCCATTCAACATTACCATTTACACACTACTCAGTACCCGTACCCATATCAGCAGCACCAACACCACCATCACCCTTACCAGTACTTCCACCAGCACTATGTTGCTCCTGCTCCTTCAACTGCAACTGCAACCGCTCATCCTCATCCTTCTCCACAACCAATGTCTGCTCTGCCTCCTCATCCTTTACATGCTCCTCCTCTTCCTCCTCCTCCTCATCATCATCATCCTCCTCCTCCTCCTTCCCCCCAGTACTATGTTTATCCTTCTCCCATGGCAACGCACAAAGATCTGATCGACAACAGAGAACTTTTCTTCACCACTCTCTCCAAATTCCATCTCTCCCTCGGCACCAAGTTAACGTAAGTACCGTTCTGTTGCTTTTTAATGGCATGTTAGTTCGTGCAAGGATTCACGCATGAATTTAGTTAGCGAGTTGGCGTCTTCATGAGTTTTCTGTAAGTGTAGTTGTGAAAATATGTAGCTTGGAAAAACCTGCAACCCTAGAGATCACATATCGGATGTTTGTTTCATCCGCCACGTTTCCGTCCAGCTCGGTTCGTGGTCTTTAAGCAGAAGTAACATAGGTGAATTACCGCAAGGAAATCGTTCTAAACACCGTTGAAAAAGACCGAAAGGCCGACATCCCAAATGCGGGATTTAAAGGAAAAAAAAAATTTAACCCAAACACCTTGTCAGAAATCCTACCTGCCTGTGACGTTGAATCATGACGAAAATGCTTGATTGTATAGGAAGTTAGGAACAAACACGCAGAAGCTTGATCTTTGTAAACCTTCGCCGAAGGCTAGCATTTTAGCACCGATTGTTAGCCTATGATGTGGCACTGCATCCTGCGTGTTTTCATGTTTATTACAGGTGCTGCCTTGCAAAAGCAATCCGTGGATGGCCATTCTTTTATAATCCCTAAAGATCCTTATTATTATGATACCGGCAAATGGCCGCCGTGTTGATTTTATCGAAGAAGATTGCTTTATTAAAAACAAAAAGATATCAGGCCTTTGTGAACGTTCTGGTATTAAAAAATTACTTTCCTTTCACATGTTGCGCTTTTTAAACGTCCAAACTGTCTTGACAAATATAATTAAACATGCCTTGTTTTGTAATGTTTTTCTGCCTGAAGGGAAACGCAAACAACGCTTATACATTTTTGTGCAGGGTCCCAAAAATCGGAGGCAAAGATCTGGATCTACATGCCTTGTACAAGGAAGTAACAGATCGTGGAGGACTGGAACGGGTAAGGTAGATGAGTATGATGTTTTTTTTCTCTCTTTAAAGAAAGATAATTGGAAGATTCCTAGTTACCTCATGGTACCATAGAGTAATTTTGTTTTGTTGGGATTACTGGACGAGCTTATAGATATAGATAAACTATATTTACATGATTTTGCCTCAAGAGAATCTTTTCCCTCTAAAAAATAAAAATATTGATTTTAAAAAAGTTCTGCATTATAAAAGATAAAAATTTCATAAATATATTTTATATTGTTACATAATGAGGGGTTGTTGGAACTGGAAATAAGGGAAACATAGGTACACACAAAATATATAGTCCAATTAAAACTTTAGATAAGTTGGCATTGTCCACTGCAATGGGGCTCATGAGTTTCCAAATCAAGTGTATTATCACTAAGCTAAACATCTCATTGTTAAATGACTAGGTCTTACAAGGCTATAGATTAAATAAATATTGTTCTCTTGCTTGCTTGATGCTATAGGGCTCTGCATGCCTCCTCTTTTACTTTTGTACATTTTTATTAGAGATAAAAAATATATTATTTAGTGATCTGCCCTTACAAGGTTATGTACAAAAATATATATTATATATTATTGTATTGGTAGTTGGCCTCTCTGTGGAAAATGAAGAATGCTGCTCAAATATTTGAACAATTTGCTAGGAATGTCAAATATTTGAACAATTTGCTAGGAATGTCACAGATAATATTAGTTTAAAACTTTTAAGGCCAGAGCAAAATTTTCCAAATCGATAACATTTTAGCAAGTAAATATTTTAATAAAATATTGAATAATTTTTTTCCCATAGAGGTAGTTCTAGGAGCCCTTGATTATACCCAGAAATACGTTTATGAGTAGCTTCATGTTTGATAATTGACCTACAATAGATGGTAAATGATGCATTGACAGAGCTAGGTCCTCCAAGCTAGGAATATCGTTTCGAATGCATTTGAGTATTAAAACACTGTGCAGCTGGTTTTGGGGTAAAGGAAACAATGCCGGACATTCCTTTCCTGTAATATTGCAAGTTGATTTTTCTATTTTTTCAAAGCAACAAGTGTAAGCTTTAAAATCTGAAATCGATATCTCCGAAATGTATGCGATAGGTCATTACGGAACGGAAATGGAAGGAGATCACGGTGGTACTGAATTTTCCTCGAACAACAACAAGTGCTTCCTTCGTTCTTCGCAAATACTACATAAATTTGCTGCACCACTATGAGCAAGTTCATTATTTTAGAGTCCAGGGGCTGCCAGTTGCTCCTCCAGGTATGCTCATTATTCTAACAAAGTGTCAAGTCACTCCTAAGTTGTTGCTATCCTCCTGACCGAGTATAATATAAAATTAAAATCAAATATGTCAATTCTTCTTTGTTTAACAGTTCATTCGCCAAATTTACCGGTGCCCATAACGCAAAGCGCACCCTCGGATTTCAAGTATCCAGCAGCTTTGGAGAGCCCTGATAAGGAGAGCAGGAAAAGAAAAATGGATTCTGCCCAAGCGCTTGGAGGTGTGGCCATACACCAAAAAAAAAAAACACAATTATGATATTATATTTCGTAAGATACTTAATATATTTTAATATTTACATGTGAGGGGAGTGAGTGATAGCAGCATTTTATGGTTGAATTTTGCAGTTGACCCTGCATCCTCGATAGGGAGCATAGTAACTGGGTGCATTGACGCCAAGCTGGATTATGCGTACCTGGTAACTGTTATGGTGGGAACCAGAAAAATGAGGGGCGTTCTGTATCATGTGCCCCCTGCCTCTGGCTCGCGGCCTCAGGGCGCCAGCGTCTCTAGTCTTATTAACATGCTGGAGCCTCAGCCTCAAGCTCAAGCTCCGGCTCAGGCTCAGACAGCCGCCGCTGCTGCTTCTGACAGTAGCAGAAACGCCATGGTGTTGGACCCTTGCACCAGAATCGGCATGGGCACAAGGCACAGAAGGCGGCACATGTCTAGGAAGGATCCCAATGCACCCAGGCAAAACAGAACCGGATACAACTTTTTCTTCGCAGAACAGCGAGCTAAGCTCAAGTCTGTTCATCCCGACAAGGATAGGGCAATTAGTAAAATGATTGGTGACTTGTGGGGCCGCTTGTCAGAAGATGAAAAATCTGTAAGTCTGCTTTGCTCTTCATAGGCTTGAATTTTCTACTCCTCGCCATCCAATCGATCGCTTGAAGCTTTTTGTACCCACAAAACAGTCCTTTAATTTTTTTCTGGCACGCACGACTCTGTAGCAAAGTTTGTTTGTTTTTTTAATTTTGTTCGGAATATTTTGGATAAGGCTTTTGGTACGGATGCATCTTTTGATCTGAAGCAGCTCTGCCGCGGCTTTATTTTTTTAGAAAGACCTAAAGTCACAATCTTTGTTGCAGCCTTACCAGGAAAGAGGGTTGGAGGACAGAGAACGTTACAGAAGAGAGATGAGAGAGTACAAAGAACGGCTCAGAATGGGAGGATGTGTAGGAGGCCTGGGCCTCCACAGCAGCAGCAGCAGCAGCATACGTACAAGTGCTACTGCAAAAAAATTGGACAGTTTTAGAAATTTTGGTGCTGCCCAGCAGAGCTCGAGGCCTACGCCAGTTCAAGAAAGAAAAGAGCAACTTCTGCTTCAGTCTAGATCGGACGTTCCCACCATGACAAGACCATGCAACTCATCGCACCATTGCCATTCTGAGTTTGGAAAGGCGTGCGACAGTATGGATTCACAAGACAATCCAACGTCCAGTGATAAGAACTTTGTTGAGGGGAGCCAAACTTGAAAATGGAGACACACAAGAAAGATGCATGTCAAAATGGAGTCGTTTTGGTGCTTCCGACATTTGTTTTATTTTCTAACTAGGCATGTTTTAACAGCAATTGACAATTACTTGGACCACAATTTGGCACCACTAGGGTTGGTTATTTGGCTTGTACTAATCTTGTACAAGGCATGCATGGTCAATGTCTTAAAAGAGAGTGGGATGTGGCAGTGGAAACCAGACCTCACTGAACTTTGCATCGTTAGATGGTGCTGTGTTTTCCATCCTTTTCAAAATTGTTTCTATATTTAGGCATACAGTATTCTGCAGTTGATATATGTAAGGTGCGTGTACACCAGCGCAATGGTTACAGCACCACATCTGCCTCTGACCAATTTTGAAAAGCTCTCTGTGAAGTTAGGCTAAGGGCTAGTCAAGGCGACAGCATGATTTGGGTTCCAAACCTTAAAATCTTAACAACGTTGAACAATAGGGGGGCGGGGAACATTGACCGGTAATAACCGGTTTTATAACTGTTTTTACCCGATAAGTGTTTTATGCATTTTAATGTTGCAGGGTCGTTGCAAAAATTAATTAGTTAAGGCAGGAAAAAGACATGTAGCAGCTATTTTGTGTAATTCCATTTTTTCTACCTTAAAACTCCAGCTGTTTGCTCTGCCTTATAGAAGCATGTTATATAGGAAGAAACATTTCCTAATCTTCACAGCAACATATATATAGAAACTCAATGTTTTACCTTTGTTTTTCAATTTTTTTCTTCCATTTCCAGCTTTGCTTTATAAAATTGTTTTAAATTGGAGTGTTTTTTCAGCATAATGAAAAGAGTAATACATGTTTTATTTTGTGATTAATTTCGGCTTCTTCTTCATCCTTTCTGTTTAATGGGAATTGGATTTTGCAAGTAATGGTTTATTTCTTTTTGTGTTGTACAGGTAACAATTCAAATGCTTTAATGTATGCTTGGGCTGTGCAAAAGCAATCCTTTTTTAATGCTATACAAATAACCATGCCCATTACATTGATGCATGCTGTATTGCTTCTTTGATTGCCTAACTTATAATAATTTTTCTATATTGTTTCTGTGTTGAAGGGTAAATCACTTCAAAAATAAACTTTTGTTACTGGGCTATTACCAGGGTATTAGCATTTTTGTGTCTCATTATTGCTAAGGTCAGTATTTTTCTTGTTATTGGTAATAATTAGGGTCATCTATCTCAATCTTGCTATTGTTCAACCTTCCCATCTTGACTACAACGTTCTAATGCTCTTTAGTGCATTAAACATTCATGCAACAGAATTATATATGTAGGTTTGTGGATGAAAGTGGCCTAACTAGTTATAGCTATAATGAGGGACATGATTGTATGTAGATTTGATATATCAAATGTAGCAATCATTATGAAAATCAAGAGAGCAATCCATAACAATCTAACTCAATCTAATTCCTGTCCTTAAGAATATTAATATACAGGAAAAAAAATTTAAAAATTGAAACTAAAGTTGAAACTAAATGTATTAATAAAATATTTTAATATAAAAGGATATTATAATAATAAAAGATATAACAAGGGTGGAACTGAAAAAATGATATGAAGTATTCAAACAATCATTAATGTCCTTGCACTACTTTTGCACTAGTTTGCTATTATTACTCTAGTTAAGATAACTTCTTAAGAAGAATTTAATTAACTATCCTTTTTACTATAAAATCTTCCATAATAAGAAGCAACTAGAATCATATAACAGTAATATTGACTTTCAAAAATGATATACAAAATTATTCTAAATTCAAAAGCTAGTATACAAAATAACCTTTACATGCACATACATCTTTGCATTATATGAAACCTCTTTTGGGGATTCTTAAGAGAAGATAACAAATCTAATACAAAACTATATGCATAGCCAAACAAGAATTACCAATAGGACTCTTAGATAATTAAAATACAAAAGGAAATCTATTTACACCTTCCATAACAACCTAGAACATATAGTCTTTATTACCAAAATCATTATAAGGAATTTTTTTAGTAGTGGAAACCTCATGTAACTTATCAACTCCATTGGTATATGCCCTATGTACCTTCTTGGGAGCCCTCCCCATTGATGCAACTATAGATCCCAATGGTGGACATATAACCCATTGGTTATAACTCTATGTGCCATGTGGGAGTCCATCTCCATTGATGTAACCATAGAAAGCCAATGGTAGGCATATAACTTACTGGTCACAACTCTATGTGCCATTTGGGAGTCCATCTCCACTAGCACAACCACAGAGGCCAGTGGCAAACATATAACCCATTGGTCACAACTTTGTGTGCCATTTGGGAGCCCATCTTCACTAACACAACCACAAAGACCAATGTCAAACATCATCATAACCATGCAAGGACCATTGGTCACAACTTTATGTGCCATGTGGGAGCCTATCCCCACTTATGCAACCATAGAGGCCAATGGTAGGTGAATAATGTAAGGAGATTTCCACCATTAGAAGAAATACTTAACAATATAAGAATATTTATAGTTAATCTTCAAGCAAAACCATATTGATAAAGCATGAATTAAAGCAACAATTACATCTACAACAACTAACTATAGTTGCCCATCTATAAAGTGTTCATAAGGAAGTGATATACTAATTAATTTAATCAAACTATTTGCAAAATCCTCTTCCACAAAAGAAGGATGGTTGCACCAAAGGCTATGGAACTGGCTGCCTAGTACCCTTATAGAGTTTACAAGGAATTAGGGTCATGTAGTTCTTAAATTACAAGGTCAACATCACACACATACACACATCAAGAAATACTTGGGATTATTTGAGTACAATTGATCATTCCTAACAATCTTCATTAGGCATGATAAAAGAACCTTAA
Source organism: Gnetum montanum (assembly GCA_015680685.1). Lineage (NCBI taxonomy): Eukaryota > Viridiplantae > Streptophyta > Gnetopsida > Gnetales > Gnetaceae > Gnetum > Gnetum montanum. Next base: position 187,049 of record MNCI01014001.1, read on the forward strand.
AATAGAGTATTATGGTTTTACCATTTAAGAATCATATAATAAAAAATTCACACCTAAATAAGGCTTCTATGTATTTCAATTAGACAATGAACAAACTAGTAGTATCTTCTTACAAGAGATAAGTATAATCATATAACAAGTGAAACAATATTATGTTATGCATACACATGTACACACACACACAAATAAAAGATTAGTTACATTAGAGTAAGGGTAGGAGATAGACTTACCTAAACCTTTAGAATCTTCTTGGAGAACTTCTCCTTCACTTCTCTCGCACTCCTAGGCCTTATGATTTTTTCTCCTTCATAGTGGCCCTTCCTCCTCTTACTTGGTGTATTCAAGAGGTAGGGGGTAGGGGGTATTTATAAGCCTAAGAAAGGAGAGATCTTTTGAATTCTAGTGAGTTCTCTATTTAGTGTGGATAGTTGGGGGGTTGGAAGATTCTAGGAGAATATCATTTTTCTAGTATCTTCTCTACCCTACCTAGCACTTCACTTTTACATTTACTTTACCCTATTTACTATTTACTTTACAGAGGTTACTATTCATTTACCATCTTTTACCAAGGTTACTATTCATTTACTATGTTTTACCAAAGTTACTATTCATTTACCATATTTTGTTGAGGTTATTATTTATTTACTATTTTACCCCTCTTTTTACCATGATATGTATACTTAAGTTCATATTATCTCAACTTTTAGAGAAGTGTACTATCATGAAAATGGAATAAGTAAGTTTGCTCATGATTACAATAAAACATTCAAAATAAATTATTTATCAAGCACTTCAAGTACACCCAAACTACATTACATATTAGTTTGTTCAAATTACTACCTTAGCTAAGGGACATACAATTACATTCATAATATAGGTTGATTTAAAGGCATCGTATTACATCATCAATACAATGAAGCATACCTAAATAAGAGAAAATATCAACCACATGTTAAAACTCATTGTGACAAAAAAAAAGTAGAAAAGAAAGCAATTGCTAAGCCCTTGCCAGATTAGGGCAAATAATTAGGTAATGCAATTTCATTAATCTTCATCATAGTAAATACATGTCATTGCTTGCACAATAAGCAAGCTATTATATCTCATGGTTTTTTATCTTTTCTTGGATCATTTTCAAATATGTCTTAGACTTTTCAAAACTCTTTTAGATATTTTAAAAGTTATCTTCATGAGCTTTAACAATTTCCAATATTTAATAATCCATTCTCTTTGGATATTTTGGTTTTTTTCTAATTATCAATATTGACATTAATATTTAATATTAAAAGCAAGGAGAAAAAGCTATTTATAAATTACCAAAAATCAAAAACAAGAAATGTGAGGACATTGATTGTGTAAAATGCATCAAGGAAGCAAATGTAAAATTTTTGATAAAAAACAATGAAATTTTGGATAGGTGGAAAATTTGTTTTCAAGAATCATTGAATGAAGAATTCTCAAGAGAAGACATCTAAGAAGAAGAACCAAATTTTGGTTTGGTTAATGAATATTCCTTCTCTAAGGTAAAGACAAGCTTATCAAAGATGAAAAATGGAAAAGCTATTGATCATATAACATTCCAATAGAAGCTTGGAAAGCATTTGGAAATATATGAGTTTCTTGGTTGATACAATTATTTAACAAAATTTTAAAGGATGTAGAAATGCCCAATAATTAGAGAAAAAGCTTTAATGTTCCCATTTACAGAAATAAATAAGATGTACACAATTTTGGAAACTATAGAGGGATTAAGCTAATAAGCCCTACTATGAAGCTTTGGGAGAGAGCCATAGAGTAGTGTCTTAGACTTGAATCAACAATGTTAGAAAATCAATTTAGATTTATGCCAGGGAAATCTACTATAGAGGCTATTTTCTAGATATGACAATGGATAGAGAAATTCAGAAAACATAGAAAAAATCTACATATGAACTATTGGAAAAATGAAGACAAATACATTAATTGTTGTATTTCTTTTTATGTTGCATTTGATGTGGGGATGTGTTTTATCCCACATGTATTAGGATTGGGGTTTGGTCCTCATGTTTCTTCATAAATAGAAGGCTTGAGGTAGCCTTTAGTGAGTGCTTTAAAGTGAAAGCATTGTATCAAGGTTTTACCTTGGAAACGTGAGTCTTGTTGGTGTTGATTTGAGATCTATTGAAGTAACAAATTGGGTGTTTGGAAAAGTTACAAGGATGACTTGTGTCCTGAAGATTTGAGAAGAATAGAAGGCAGATCAACATTGTTGTGGAAGTAGGGCAAAAAGGGCCCAAACCACATAACTCTCTGTGTTCTTGTGCTATTTTTACTATTTTCATTTTGCTTTCATTTTGTTATCACAGCAAATGTTTGCTAGAGTTTAGAACGTTTTGAGAGTGATTTATAGTGTTTCTTGACCTGCTACAGCACAATATTTTGCCTCTAATAAGTTATTCAGATCTGTAAGGTTCTAATAATTTCTCTAGAGCATTTGTAGCGTGTTTTCAGATCTGATTATAACAACTGGTATCGAAGCTAGATTTAAAGAGATGGAGAGGCTACAGATAACGGAAAGATTGGTAGAAAGGAACTGGAACATTTGGAGAATTTTGATGAAGGCTGTTTTAGCACAAAGGGAGTGCCAAGAGGCCCTAGAACCCTCTCAACCAGTAGGAATGTCAAATGATGATTGGAGGAAAATTAAGACTAGGGCATTATCTTTCATTCATCCAACCCTAAGCAATGGGATTTTGGCCTCAATCAAACCTGATATGGATCCGCATGATCTGTGGCAAACGTTGAAGAATAGGCTTGACAAAGTATCAGGTTTGAATACTTTCCACATTTATCAAAAATTTTTTAGATGCAAGAAGAGATCTGATGTGTCTTTTCAAGATCATTTGGATGAGATGATGGGAAATCTGAATAAGTTAGAGGAATATAAAATTGTTATTCTAGATTTAGTTAAATCCTATGCTTTGTTAGACTCCTTACCTAATTCCTAGTCTGCAATTGTGACATCTATTACTACTTCTATGAGTGTTTCATCTATGACATTTGAACAGGTTGTGTCTACCCTTTAGGATTTAGAAGGAAGACTAGAAGAGTCTTCTAGATTTGGAAATGTTCATGTAGCAGAGGAAAGAGGTAGAAGTAGGAGACGTTTCCCAAGTAGGGGGAGAAGCACAGACAGAGGAGTATCACATGGCAGAACTCAAACTCAAGAGTGCTGGTACTGCAAGAAGAAAGGTCATTTGAAGAAAGATTGCTTTGCATGGAAAGCACAAAAAAAAAATAAAGGAAAGGAGAAGAAGTTATAAGAAGGAACATCAGAGGTACATGTAGCTGATGAAAACATTAGTTTTCTGATTCAAGAACAATGTACAATGGTGGTAGATAGATGTAGCAGTGACATCTGGTTGATTGAGTTAGGTGCCTCCTTTCATATTTGTCCACATAAGTCTTGTTTTGCATCTTATCATAAAGTTGAATCTAGTTTTGTATATGCTGCTAATGGAAAAGCTTTAAAAGTTCTTAGAATTGGAAGTATAAGTCTGCAACAAGCAGGGATGCCAAAGGTGACAATAGATAATGTTAGACATGCTCTTGAAGTTACAAAGAAGTTGATTTCAGTTCCACAGCAGGATGATTCAGGTCTGAATTTTAGTAGTGGAGGTGGACATTGCAGGATTTCCAAGGGAATCATGAACATTCTGAAAGGAAAGAAGGAGGGTAGCTTATATACATTGATGGAAAATTCATGCAACTCTATTGTAACAGTTTCTGATATAGAAAATTTTGAAGTGTGGCATAGACGTCTTGGACACATTGGTTGGTCAAGCTTAAAGGTACTTCAAAATCAGACTCTCATTCTTGTATTTTTTTATGCTCAAACTGATTGCAAAGACTATTTAGTTGTAAAATCTAGGAGAGTAAACTTTCGTAGGGCTTTGAATAGCAGAAAGAAAAATAAGTTAGAATTGGTTTATTCTGATATTTGTGGTCCTATGACTCCCATTTCTCTTGGTGAATCTATTTATTTTGTGACTTTCATAGATGATTGTACAAGGAAGGTTTGGGTTTATATGATGAAATCTAAAGATGAAGTGTTTTTAGTTTTCAAAACATTTGTTGCAAGAGTAGAAAATGAAACAAGTCTGAAAATAAAATATTTGCAAACTGATAATGGTGGGGAGTACACTTCTAAAGTATTTGATAATTTTTGCAACATCAAAGGAATTAGGCACATTCATACCCCTTCTAGTACACCACAGGAAAATGAAGTTGCTGAAAGATGCAACAGAACATTGCTGGATCATGCTAGAATAATGGTTTCGGGTGCAGGCCTACCTAAGACATTTTGGGGAGAGACAGTTATGACTGCTACATATTTGGTGAATAGGTCTCCACATTCTTCAATTGATAATGCTATTCCAGAAGTTGTTTGGAAAGGTAAAAACGTTTCATACAGTCATTTAAGAGTTTTTGGATGTGAGGCATTTATGCATATTCCAAAGGAAAACAAAACTAAGTTGGAGGACAGGGCTAAAAGTTGCATATTTATTGGATATGGAGAAGATGAGTTAGGATTTAGACTTTGGGATCCTGAATTGAAATGTGTAGTGAGATCAAGGGATGTTAAATTTAGAGAAAATGTGATGTTTAGTGAGTTGCAAAAGAAAGACAAGGACAGAAATGGCTCAGAAAGCAGAAGGACTCCTTTTAGCGTGACTAAAGAAATTGAAAATGATGAAATTCATGGATTTTCCAAATCTGGAAACTTTGGACAACATGCTGAAAGTACATGGCAGCAAGCTGAGAACTTAGGACAACAAGGAGAAAATGCAGGACAACAAGAAAATGAGGTAGAAGATGATGAACAACAAGCTACAGGTGTGTCTCATTGGGTTAGAAGGTCAACCAGAACTACCAGACCTCCTGACAGGTACTCTCCCTCATTGAATTATGTACTTTACAGCGATAGTGGTGAACTAGAAACAGTGAAGGAAGCCATGACATGTGTTGATGCCACAAAGTGGAAGGCAGCTATGAATGATGAATGGGAATCACTCCAACAAAACAAAACCTGGGAGCTAGTTCAGTTGCCAAAAGGGAGAAAACCCTTGGAGTGCAGGTGGCTATACAGAATTAAATTAGAGGCAAATGGGGAAAAATGTTTCAAGGCTAGGTTGGTGGTGAAAGGCTATGCATAGAAACCAGGTATTGACTTTCAAGAAATTTTTTCTCTAGTAGTAAAACACTCTTTTATACGTTTAGACCTATCATTGGTGGCCTGCATGGACTTAGAGTTGGAACAACTTGATATAAAAACAACATTCCTCCATGGAGATTTGGAGGAGAAAATTTATATGAAACAACCAAAAGGGTATGAAGAACAACAAGGTTCAGGTTTGGTTTGTAAACTGAAAAAGAGTTTATATGGTTTGAAGCAAGGCCCCTAGGTAGTGGTATAAAAGGTTTGATACTTTTATGAAGAAGCTATCTTATCAGAAAAACAACCTAGACCACTATGTGTATTTTTCTGGAGATGTTTCAGGTAAATGTACAATGTTGTTGTTGTATGTTGATGATATGCTAATTGCTGAAAATGATATAGCAAAGATAAAATGTTTAAAATTGGAAATGGGCAAAGAATTTGCTATGAAGGATTTGGGACAGGCAAAGAAAATTCTTGGTATGAATATTTACAAGGACAAAAATAGGAAGAAGTTGTGGTTGAGTCAGGAAGATTACATAGGAAAGGTTCTAAAGCATTTCAACATGGAGGATGCAAAACCTGTAAGTACACCTTTTTCAGCACAATTTAATTTATCAAAAAGGACTTTCCAAAGTCAAAAGAGGATTTTGAAAAGGTTAAAAATATCTCATATACTTCTGCTGTTGGGTCATTGATGTATGTCGTGGCTTGTACACGTCCTGATATTGCTTATGCCGTTGGAGTAGTTAGTAGATTTATGACAAACTATGGGTGGAATCACTGGTTAGCGGTCAAATGGATTTTAAAATATTTAAAGGGCACAAAAGTGCATTGCTTATATTTTGGAGATGCTAATATGCACATTGAAGGTTTTGTAGATGCAAACTCTGCTGCTAATCATGGTACAAGACGATCTTCTACAGGATACACATTTATTTTTGGTGGTGCAACAGTGAGTTGGTTGTCATGTCTACAACCACTAGTAACTTTATCTACAACTGAATCAGAGTACGTAGCCCTCACAGAAGCATGCAAGGAGATGTTATGGATGAAGAGATTTTTGCAGTCTCTTGGATTAAAACAACAAAGATATGCTGTGTTTTGTGATAGTTTGAGTGCAATCCATCTTGCAAAGAATTTTGCCTTTCATGTAAGGACAAAACATATAGATGTTCGATTCCACTTCATAAGAGAAATCATATAGGATGGCTTGGTGCATGTTCAAAAGGTCCATACAAAGCTCAACGTTGCTGATGCTTTAACAAAACCAGTGATAGGTGAAAAACACATTTTTTGTAGGAAGAAGCTTGGGATAACTGAAGCTTAATTAGAAGTGCACATCTCTTAAAGGCTGGTTGGATTTGTCTTCAAGGGGGAGTTTGTTGGAAAAATGAAGACAAATACATTAATTGTTGTATTTCCTTTTATGTTGCATTTGATGTGGAGATGTGTTTTATTCCACATGTATTAGAATTGGGGTTTGGTCCTCATGTTTCTTCATAAATAGAAGGCTTGGGGTAGCCTTTAGTATGTGCTTTGAAGTAAAAGCATTGTATCAAGGTTTTACCTTGGAGACGTGAGTCTTGTTGGTGTTGATTTGAGATTTGTTGGAGTAATAGATTGGGTGTTTGGAAAAGTTACAAGGACAGCTTGTGTCCTGAAGATTTGAGAAGAATAGAAGGCAAATCAGCATTGTTGTGGAAGTAGGGCAAAAAAGGTCCAAACCACATAACTCTCTGTGTTCTTGTGCTATTTTTACTATTTTCATTCTGCTTTCATTTTGTTATCACAGCAAATGTTTGCTAGAGTTTAGAATGTTTTGAGAGTGATTTATAGTGTTTCTTGACTTGCTACCGCACAATATTTTCCCTCTAGTGATTTTTTCAGATTTGTAGGGTTCTAATAATTTCTCTAGAGCATTTGTAGTGTGTTTTCAGATTTGATTATAACATGAACTTCATTGACTTGGAAAAAGCATATGAAAAGGTGTCCAGAGATATTATTTGTTGGACCTTGAGGAGGAAAAACATCTCTAATAAATACATTAAAGTGATTCAAGATATCTATGAAGGAGCTACCACTAAAATTAGAATAGCTAGTGGAACAACATTTGATTTTTTAGTCACAATAGGTCTATATCAAGGGTCTATGCTTAGCTTGTATTTATTTGCTATTATCATGGATGAATGAACAAAGGTAATATAAGATGAAGTTCCTTGGTGTATGCTATTTGCATATGATATTGTGATGGTAGATATAGCTCGAGAAAATATTGTTTCCAAAATGGAGAAGTGGATATGTGCTCTAGAATCAAAAGGCTTAAAAATTAGTAGAAGTAAGACAAAATATATATAATGCAATTTTAATAACAACATAAATAGTGATGAAATAGAAGTGACAATTTAAGACAAAAAAGTCCCTCACTGCAAATAGTTCCTCTACCTAGCACCAATCCTCCAAACAAATAGTGAAATTGATAAAGATATAAGAAATAGAATTGAGACATGATGGTTAAAATGGAGACAGGCTAGTGTTGTTCTATGTGAATAATGAACACTAATAAAATTGAAGGGGAAATTTTATAGGACAACACTCAAGCCTGCTATTTTATATGGTACTAAATGTTGGGTAGTATAAAAGAGGCATAAACAACAAATTAGCGTGGTAGAAATGCAAATGCTTCAATGGATGTTGAATGTTGTATGTGGCAGAAAGGGCTCTTGATTTGCACAACCTACAAATGTGCTCTTCTCAGGGGAGTTGAATCCATCTTTCACTTTCAATTCTAAGATGATGAAAATTTAAGCAAAGCTTGCTAATAGTATTTTGATACTTGATGAGAATAGCAGCTGAGAGATAGTGAGCTTATACCTTTAGTTTATTAGATCTAATGTGGTATAAATAAAATTGTCTCTTACCTTCCACGTTAGTCCACATTTGTGTTAAAATCTTCTATTTGACTAGTTGGCAAGCATGCTTAGGATTTTGCTACACATCCTTCTAAGAGATATTCTATTTTCTTAACCATTACATCCCCTAAAAATACTAACCATGGTCTCATGAATCCTTAAGAACTGCTTTAGAGAATTTGTCTTGCCCTGAGATATGCAAGCTATGAGTATATATAATGAATTAGCACAAGGCTTTTGCTTCTAAAGGTAATAAATCACATTCACATAATAACATTGAATAAGGTGTTTGCATCTTCATCTTTAACTCATTGAGAAGAAAATTTTTTATACTCTTTTAGTATCTTTCCAAAGTTTAGCACTGAGTTCAGGTCCTCAAATAACACATCTATATAATACAATAGGATAAATAATAGTTTGAAAAATTTGTTTTCTGACTTTTCAAGCTTAGAGATCTAAATCCTTACACTTGTTTTTGAAAGCATATAGAGCCTTGAAACCTCATGTTATTTTTTCTTTGATGCACCTTTCCAACATGTAATTCTTCATATAAATGAGACCTAAATATTTTTAAAAATCTACTATTTGCACATTGATACCTCCAAAATGGAAGTTATAACAGTTATTTCTTGTACCCCACATCATCAATTTGGTTTTATCTATATTCACTAGAAGACCATATGAATGATAGTAATTTTCTAAAATTTACAACATATATTATATACCTTTTACAGTAGTAGAGATCAAGGCAACATCATTTGCATATAAAAGATGATTCATTATTTGGGATCTAGTTTTGATAACATATCTATCTTACCCATTACACAACCATTCTAGCATTTCATCAATAAAGATACCAATGAGAGTTGAAGAAAGTAGACAACCTTGCTTAACTCTAAATTTGCTTTAGAATTAATTTTTTTCTTTGAATTATTGTATTTCATTTAAATACTTACTTCCTCATACAATGTTTGAGTTGCTACAATCAAATCTAAAGGAAGGTCAATTTTATGTAAGCACAACCATAGTTTCGTATGGATCATTGAATCATATGCCTTTGCAAAATCAATAAAACAATAAAAAAAATTTTATTATGCATTTTTGCAAATTCCATGTAGTGTCTAAGAGTAACTAAGTGATCAATAGTAGAGGGATTTTGTTTGAAACTTACTTGACATTGTGCCTTGACCTAGTTACCTTCAGCCTAAGAAATGATTCTCTTTTCTAGTAAAGTGCCCAACAACTTAGTAAAAATATTACTCATAATAATCATTTGATAATTGTCCAAATGATTTTTATCCCCCTTTTTATATGACATGATTGCTTTACCAGTTTTTAATGTTGATTTAATCCATGCCACATTGCTGAATTTAATTTGTGCCTTACTTTTGTATTTCTTGCAACATATTTAATAAATCCAGGAAATAAAGCTTTTTGATTTGTTAACAAGATTGGTAAGTATTCACTTAGAAACATAGTTTTTTAGCTCGTAAATCATCAAATTGCATGGTTGCTGATTAGAAATTTTGCTAACCCAAGTTGAGTTGGCACAACTTTTACAAAAAACCAAAGAAATCAATATCATTCTTAACTCACAGATTTATCTAAAGTGATTCTTAAAACATATTTCCCGACTATTTAAACGCTGCCTAGAACCAACCAAGCAACTAACGAGGACACAATTAATTACAAGACCGATCATATAGACGGCGGACCTGAAAAATCCAAATTTGGAGGATTGGCTGTTGGTAGCGTTTTGAGGGTTTTAAAGATTTCCTCGTTAACAGTAGACAGTATCAGGAACAAACCGTACCCAAAAACGTCATTGGATACAGCAGCCGGATGGACATGCGCAAGGAACAACCTTGATGCGCATTCTAATTCTAATTCTAATTGCGACAGCCAGGCATTGCGTATTTGTGTTTACCGCGGATTTGAAATTTCCACATGTAAATGCCCTCGTCTCATATGCAGATGTCTGGTAGACGTACACGATGAGTAAAGGAAAAATTTTCAAGCCTACCGAAAATAAGGTTACAGTTAGAGACACATTATTCGCCAAATATTCGGCAAAACGGTCGTAGCGAGTTTTCGGTCTTTGCAGCGATTACCACCGGTAAGTTACAAAAGAAAAGGGAAAAAAGAACGCGTTTGTCTTGGATTACAACGGACGAAAACTGATAAGCCTGGTTTATTTATGAAAAATCAAGGATCTATTTGGCCAAAGTTATAGCAAGGGAGACCGGAGTGGCGACTGGAGAGTGATGGAGATTGATGAGAGTTCACGGAGCGCTGTCTTATGAAAGGCAATAGCAGCAGCGGTAAGTGCAAGTTTCAAGTACAAAAGCAGCGTAATCCATTGCAAGGACAATGTGAATGTGAAAGTTCAGGTTGGGTAGGTGCAATACGTGAATGCATTTTCAGAAAATAAAGTTAAAATTTGAACTTAAGCTGAGTTGAGATTGATTAAGATTAAGAAGCAATCCAGAACAGAGGCAGGCAGGCAGGCAGTACGTTAGTGGCTCACGCACTCACGCGCTTCGCAGGCCCACAGTTTGCATCCTTCGTCTGTCAACAACGAACACGCAAATGGAAACGAAATACGAGCGTTGTTGGTGTATGGAAATCGGTTGCTTTTGTGCAGCTACATAATTACGTACCGTACCCGCAACATGAGCAGCAGCAGCAGCAAGAAGCAACTTCTTTTGCAAAGCCTGATCGTATCATCATAATCGTAATTAATGCAACTCTAGCAGAGGCTTAGATAACGTGAATTCGAATTCTTGTGGAAGCTAGGAAAGGACCTAAGGTCCATGGCAGTTGCATCGGAGTGGGACCGACGGGAATGCAATGAAATGTGGTGGATCAGAATTCAGGCATCATCTACTACAACAGCAACAACAACTACTAATTTAATAGCATGTGAATCGCTGGCTGTTCACTGCTGACTGCTACTGCAGTTATTCACAGATCACCAAGGTACGTTACGTGCTTTTACGATTATTATTATGCCTTTGAATTGTTTGGGGGACGTATGCTGCTCTATCTAGTACGGCAGAGTCCTTCGCTGTGGACTGGTTACTGGTAAGAGGCCGAGACCGAAAGGAAGGGAGGATGGGAGACAAAGTCTAGGCTTGGCCTGGAGTTTCAGATTTTCCTCAATCCAAAACATACGCTTTAAGGAATAAAATTTTGCATTTTGCAGGTGCTGTGCCTGTATGTATGTACGTTAATTTTTAATTTTTTAAAAATAAACAAAATTCCACGCCTCCTTGCTTGCTTGCTTGCTTCCCTCCCCCTGGTCTGACATGACAAGCCAAGCCAAGCCGGTGTATGTGGTGTGGGAAGGAAGCGCAGGAGGCCTACAACGTTTAACCCAAACCTGCTGCTACGGCTACAACTGGTGGATGCCTATGGCCGTGCCGGGTGAGATGGAAGGCAGGCACGACTGAAAAAGAAAAGCTAAGGCTTGAGGCTGAAGCAGCTGCGACAAGATTACAACATAGGGATATGGTGCTCGCCTTGTGTTGGTTTTGCCCATGAACGATTCAAATTAAAGTGGCTGGCACGCATGCTGCTGTAAAATCAGTGAGAATTATCACTGCAACAACAAAGTATAAAAATAAATAATAATACTAAAAAAATTTAGAGTACATTAAATCATTGTTCTAAAAAGACCTTGCTCTTATTAAGAAGCATTTTCACAAGTTTTCATTTCTTACTAAAAGGTTTTTGTAAAGAGAAGAAAAAAACTCTCTCTAACGAAAAAAGAATATATTAAATGGCAACAAAAGCTAAAAGCTTTTTATGTTGAGTCTTCAACCAAAAAAATGAAAAAAAAAAAGTATTGTTATAAAACAAATTAATTATTCAATTTCTAGTGAGATTTTTTTTTGCTTGAAGGTGTTTTTGAAAAGTGACGTATTTGAAAATCTAGTATTTGACATTTGAAGAGAGGTCATAGTTATGCTCTTGATGTTAGAAAATAACTACACACCAAAGCTTCCAAATAAAGTAGAGAACAAGTAGTTGAAAGTACAATGATAATTGCATTTTCCAAGCCTTATTGAATTTGTTATGAACTTTATTGATGCTTGGTTGAAAGTTATTACAAATTATGGATGTCCATTTTCAAGCATGTTGAGCAATAGGAAACTCCAAAAAAAAGGGGGAAAAAGAAGAGAAAAAAAAGGAAAAAAAGAAAAGAAAAAGAAAAAAAACACACACACACACATATGAGAAAATGAATCTTCACTTTTACAAAGAGGACATTGAGCAGAAACATTTCTCATATGTTTAAGATGAGTGCCAGTAGGAGACCTTGATGAATAAGACACCATAAAAACATATGAATTCCAGGAAATGTAGGAACTCTCTAAATATCTTTTATTTTTCTTATCCAAAAGTACAATGATAATTGCATTTTCCAAGCCTTATTGAATTTGTTATGAATAAAATCATTCTTTGTAATAGTCTCATAAGCAACTTTTGAATTAAAAGGAAAAACATATTTGCCATCATTCTCAAAAGCCTAATGCAAATTATTATTGACTTTAAATATATTCTCAAAATATGAAATTAATTTTTGAAACTCTTTTTCCTCATTTTATTCAAATCATAAAGGTTAGAAGCTTCATTCCAAGTAATTCATCTATCATGCATATGCAGACAAGAAACTGCAGGAATACCAATTTTGCTCCAAGTGGTACATAATCTAGATGCATTAGTAGCCTAAGCTCCTTCATTAAAAGGAAGCCACCATGGGCTAATTTGCTCAAGAATATCTTCTGAAATTGTAATATGATTACAATTCCAATATTTACTAAGCTTACACCATATTTTCCAAATTTGTTTAGGAATTGGAAAACTAGGAATAGGAATGGCCTAAAGAAAAAGATGATAATGAAGAAAGTTATTATAAGACTAATTATGATCATTTTTAGGTTTTCTTTGCATAAGACTATTTCTTAAAAGGAATATTCAAACATCATCTCTATGAATGCACTTTGTAATCCATTTTGCTACAAGCGAAATACCATGGTTATAATAATTAACAATGCCAAGTTCTCCATCTTTCTTGTGACTAGTATCCTAAGCAACTCTAGAAAAACCTTTTTTATATTGTTTAGTAGATCAAGAAAACCAATAGAAAATACGATCAATTCTCTTATAAGAAGTTTTAGACGGAGCCCAACAATTGGATTAATAAACATGAGTTAATTGAAGCATTTGCTTAATAGCTAAAACTTTGCCAATAAGGGTGAGATTTTTTTCTTTCCATTTATCAAGCTTCTTTTTAATTTTATTAATGACATAATTCCACAAAATAGTAAGATTAGGTTTGAAAGAAAAAGGTATTTCTTAAATATTGAAAATAGAATATTTTTTTCAAGATTTTCCAAGGCAGAAGAGTAACCCAGTCATTAATATTACCATGATAATAAATAATGAATTTTTATTGATTGACTTGAGAGTTGGATAATGATGAGTGACAAGGTACCCCTATGGCCAATCATATGAATCATAAGCATTCATGCACAATTTGGTCGAATTCTATGGATGAGACTAGTTGTGGCATCTAGATTGTTATGTCTTGATCACAATTTGCTATCTTCACACTTGGACTAGTGGCAGCTTTGTCACGTATGGTTTAGTCCAAAGTGAGGCATATGATAATTGATGTTGTTTTGGCCTGATGCTACTCTTAATGATAATAAAGAAATTAATTATTTATGCTAATTAACAATGGAAAGTAAAGTCTAAACTAGCCTACATACGATGAGTATCCATTCCTAATCCTCCATACATGCCTTGGACTTCGTGTAACTACTGTTGGGATTACTAAGTGTACCATTACTAGGCATACCAAATAATAACACTACTAAGTTACTAGGTAGTTACACTTAAGCACTGATGATTAGTTATAATCATTCTGCTTAATGATAGAAACAATAAAGAGCAATAATTGATAACATTAACTAAGAAAAATAGTAAGCATTTAAGTAATTAAACAAACAATAATAAATCTAAGTGGATGCTGCAATGATGAAAGTAATCTTCATCTTTATTGTCAAACATTTAACGTGTCCAAGTACATCACACTCAAATAAGGATGCCATATAATCGCTCAACATTGGCCACTTCTCTTTATTGTCAAGCTTCCCCAATTTTGTATTTCATCATGTTGTCTCTTCCATTTTCCCCTTCCCCAATTTTGTATTTCACCATGAGCCAACATGATAGAAGAGCTCATGATGAAATAAGGTTGTGGCTCTTCCATTGGCTGCTTCTCTTTATCGTCAAGCTTCTAGAATTTGTAGTGATTTAGGAGTGCTTGTAAATTCTCCTCCTCTATTTTTGGGTCATGCACCATTCAAGTTGATGATCCAATGTGTGTTGGAACTAGTACATCCCACGGAAATAGCAATTATGGGAACATTTGATTTGCTTTCATGTACCATGCTGCAAACTATTGTAGTTCCTTTTTGAAAGCTCTAGGCTTTTCTCTTAATTCATGATAATCTGTTAAGCTCTTGGATAGGTTTGAGGCTACATCTATTTTCTTGTGGGAGTGAACCTTAATTGTTTCTAATTTTGAGTTTGCCATGTGAATTTTTTGTAAAACATCTTTCCTATTTGCAAACTCTTTTTCATATAAGGCATAGGTGGTTGCTACTTGTTGTTCCAACTCATTTCTAGGTCGACTTGCTGTTAACATGGCAAGGTTAGCATAATGAAGGTTACCTAATGCCATGTACTCTTTCAAATCTTCAATCTGTAGATCCTTGTTCTTTACTTCAGCTTGGTGGACTAGGGCATAGCTATCCAAGATGGGCCACCAGTCAAGATTTTGAACTGACATGGAACTAATGCAGGCCTTTGCGATCTAGATTTTTTTTTCATTAATCTATTTATACATGCCAATATGGTTAAGATTTTGAACTGACATGGAACTAATGTAGGCCTAATGCAGTTAATGCCTTCGCATGGGCATATGGTTATCCTTCGGAAATTGAGGCATTTTAGACCACTTTCTCCTTTTCTTGTTCAACAACTTTATTATGTTCAATTAATTGGCCTAGCTACTCTATTCAAAATTGTTCCAACTGGTTAAGCATAACAAATTGGAAAGGATCCCTTCTTTTAGCTCTCAAGTAATGATCTCTTGTTGTAGTCTATGCACTTCTACTTTTGCATGCTTTACCCTAGTCTTTGCCATGACTAGTTTTCCTTTTGTGGCAATGAGGTTAGATTGTATTATAGTGACATCATTGGGGGTGTCAAAAAATTTTTTTATAACTTGTCTAGTCTACAGCAATCTGTCAAGCACATTGATGAGTGGCAAGGTACCCTTACACTCAACCATACGAA
Source organism: Gnetum montanum (assembly GCA_015680685.1). Lineage (NCBI taxonomy): Eukaryota > Viridiplantae > Streptophyta > Gnetopsida > Gnetales > Gnetaceae > Gnetum > Gnetum montanum. The sequence continues at coordinate 202,529 of MNCI01014001.1, forward strand.
TATGAGTGTTACACGCGCGATTCGATCGAACTCCGCAGACGGACTAGTTGTGGCATCTAGACAGTTAGCCTTAGGTTGTAGTTCGCTGTCTTCCCACCTGGACTAGTGTTAACTTTGTCATGTATGGTTTAGTCCAGAGTGAGGTGTATGATGCCTTCTATGCTAATGCTACTCCTGAAGGCAATGGAAGATAATATTAACTAAGCTAAGCTAAGAGAGAAGGGTGAAAGAGGATCTAAGCTAGCCTAAGTGCGATGAGCATCTGTTCCTCAATTATCCGTACACATCTTGGAATTTGTGCACAACTACCATTGGGATTGCCAAGTGCAGATCCTAGGTATGCTACTAGGTTACCAAGTAGTCATACTTAAATGCTCGTAATTAAGTCGTACTCATTTTGCGTTTAATAGGAGTTTAGGGTAAGAAGGTATTAACTAAGAAAGTAGTAAGTAACAATTAATTAAATAATTAAGCTAAGTGAATGCTGCAATGATGAAGTAATCTCGATCTTTATTTTCGGTCATGTGCGTGTCCAAGTACGTCACACTTGAATAAAGGTGCCATACAATTACAATCACCACACTGCGGGCATACACTGGGAGGAAAAGGGTTGAGAAGAAAAGCAAAAACTAAAAGCAAACTTAACTCTAAAGCTAACTTAAAAACTACCTATCGAATCTGTCTACCTCTTATTTATAGATGAGGAGATAGGCTACGATATCGTGTATGCGATATCGCGGTGGACCAAAAATGCGACTCATCATACCCCCACAACTGAATGAAAACTCGTCCTTGAGTTATAGTGATTACACAGTGGATAGGTATGGGATTATTGGATGGTGGAAATGGGCTTATGCCATAGTGTGGGATCAAAACAAAATTACAACACAACACAAGGAATGTGCTACAACTACAAAATTGGTGGAACTCATGTAGTTCCTGGTGGTAGTGGATCCTCCATAGGTGCTTTCCCCTTATCTTGTGCGCCAGGTCTTGAGGCTTAATGGCGTTGAAGTATGGCCTGGATTTTCTCCACTTTGGTTTGAGGATCTTGTGCTTTCCATGCTAATGTTCCAATGTTTGATGGAGTCGGCACCTCCCATGAGTAGGGTAGTTGCGGAAACATTTGATTTGCCTTGACATACCAAGCCGCAAATACCGGTTGTTCCTCCTCGTAGGCTCTGGCTTTATCTCTGTACTTTTGAAAATCCGCAAGCCATCGAGCCAAATTTTTTGTGACACCTTTTTATCCTTGGTAGCTTACCTTCACCACCTCAAGTTCAGAATTTGCAATCTCTAGTTTTTGTAATACTTTCTTGCGTTCTACAAATTCTGTTTTGTATTTGATGTAGGTGGTAGCTACCTATTGTTTGAGCTTTGTCCTTAGGTGCCTTGCTGTTAACATGGCAAGATTGGCATATCACAGGTTTGCCAACTCCATGTATTCTGTAAGATCCTGGATCTGTAGATCCCAGCTCTTAACTTCCGCTTGGTGGAAAAAGGCATATGTGTCCAATATGGCCCACCAGTTAGTGTGTTGAGCACTAATAGCATTGATGTGGGCCTTGGCCATATGGATCTCCTTCTCAAGGATCTGCTTGTACATCCTCACTTGGTCTTGGAAGTGATCCTTTAGCTTTTCATGCTGTTTAGCCTCATTTTGCCATGCGCTTATTTCGATAGATATCTTTTGATGAATTGCACGTACCTCCTCCATTGAGAGGGTTTGGTTCTTCCTAGCTAAATGAATCATGTCTTGGTTAACCTGGATGAACTATTTTCACAACTAATGGAACTATTTTTCGAGAACATTCTTTTGCTTCTCCACAGCGGTCAACCGAAGGTTATCGGCAACAAGCTGCTTTCTTTCTTCCTATACGGCTTTGAGTGCTTTGAGATATGCATGAGTTTGCGCCTGTGCTGTAGAGGCATCCCAAAAACCTTCTCTTTTTCCTCTGCCACCTTCTTATTCTCCGTTAATAGCTTGGTTAGTTGCTCAGTTTTGAAATTATCTAGCTGGTTTGCGGGAATAAATTGCAAAGGGTCTCACTGTGCTGCTTGTAGGGCCACAAGCTTTTCTTGTAATTTCTGCACCTCTGCTTCAGCATGCTCAGCCCTCACTTCTGTTAAGACTAGCTTCCCCTTAGTGGAAATGAGGTTTGATTGAATTGCTGTAACATCTTGAGGGATGTCAAATAGGGACGTCATTATTTGTCCTGTTTGTAGCAATCGATGAAGAGAATCCTCATGTTTCACAGGAGTCATTGAGGTTTCGGCTAAAGTTTGAGCATCCCATGCTCCTGTGAGATCAACTGGTGGTACAATAGGTACATTGAACGATTCTTTAATGTGGTCTGCGACCACTTCTGCTGCTCCCGCTACATCCTGGTGTTGCATGACCACCACTGTGGCCCCTTTACCAGTTTCTAATTGCACTTGGTAAGATGCAGTGTTTCCCGAGATCTGTTTTGACCAAATACTTTCCCCTCCTCCTGTATGGATGGACACATCACCCCTTGTACGATCCAAAGAAATCATGGGCTGTATGGCATCATTGATGATGCAGAAGAGATTTGCATCATCACGACTTCCCTAACTGACTGTCTTAGCGATGGCCCTGAGATGGCTCATCGACGGTCTGAAGTCTTATGGCAGCGGTGGTTGATCTTGGCCCGTGCTAGGCCTTGCTTCCTATTGGTGGCTGGGTTCTGTACTTGGGAGTTGGCTAGGTCCTGCAAGTTGAGTTGCAGTTGGTCCAGCCGTCTGTTCTTCTTCTTGTTCCGGTCCCAACATCTCACCAGTGATTTTCCTTGCAGCTAGTTGCTTTAACAATTCAACATATGAAGCATTCTGGGCTTTTCGGAGGATATCATTAGTGTATCCTTTGATACTAGCACATTGGCACAGCCTCCTGATAAGGCAAGGGAAGGCAACGCCATCTTCCCTATCTTCCGTTTCTCAAATCGCCTTAGGATCTCCGTACAGTATAGATGAGGCAGGTTAGCATCAATCTTTTCCATCAGCACTGCACATCCCCTTGCTGTATACGTTGAGATTCTTTTGAGGCCCTTCGTGGGGAAGAGGTGATAAGTTTCAATTTTGAAATAAATCCTTTCTTCCATCGTCAACTTTCCAAATGTCTTATCTTCCTTGCCATATGCCCTTTCCAACCACACTCGTCGCACATCGGGGTCTGAACGGGTGGATAATTGAGCAACTTTTGGCCTTGTATTCGGAAGGTTTAATACTTCCAAAATGGCCTGCACAAAGAAATCAACTATCACACCACAAATGTTAACTGTGGTACCTTCTTCCTTGTTGTGCCAAAATTGGTACGTTTCCCCTAAGTACCAGGCACCTCTTTCAGAGAGGACAGGCCATAACGGGGACCCTGTGAGGTGGTCCCTAACAGCCTCAAGAGCAAACTCTGCAAAAGACTCAAAGTTTAGTTCCACAATCACTATAGCGAATGTGGACTTTTTGTGGATAGCTTGAACACAATCTTGGGGCAACGTGAGATGTTGTCCCTGTTTAGGCACTGTAGCAGCTCCTCCTTCTGCCTGCCCGGACTGTACAGAAATAGGGTTTTCTTGATGAATGCTAAATGATTGTGCCTCCTATTCTGCATGTTGTTCAGCAGGATCTTATCTTCTTCCTCTCCTGGGTCATTTACTCCCACCTTGAGCAGGACTTCCTTATTGTCCACGTTTTGGGGCCATCTGCAATCACACAGGGCCAAGCGTTAGTAAGGTTGTTTTTTAAGTTAAGTTATACCTTACTGCTTGCCTTAATTAATTTATTTTATTTCCCTATGATGTTTATTATTAGAATAACATGTCCCCAAAAGGTTATAATGTTGAGTCAGTTTTACTTAGGTGGTTTCCAATTTTAGTTTCCTGGTGTAGCTTAAGGGAATGAAATTATTTTTGACACATTTTATTCTTGATTTTACAACTAATTACCCTTAAGGATGTCCTTTGGGCAATGATGAATTCCAAAAAATTTATGTGCTATTCAGTATATGCCCCTCCCCCACGACTAAGTTGAACACTCTGGGTTCAAGTAGGTTTAGATGGAATAAAAATCGGAGTACCAGCGAGCGAGGTATAGGTAGAAGAGCAAGAGTCACACAATGGCAAGTCATAGAGAAAAATTTGAAAAACTCCCCTGCATGAATGGTGAAAAAATGATGTTAAGTGTTGTGGGGGGGTGGTGAACGGGACGCGATATCGCGGCTTTAGTGATATAGGGGCCCATAAAAGATACCAAATTTTTAGGATATTTTTATATATTCTTTGGAATTGACATTGGAAACTTAGGACATTGGGTTGTTGTTAGGAGGTTCTAGGGTAATTTAGATAGTTTTGAAGGCACGAATGATTGTATGTGGGTGGATTTTATCAATAAATACCTTTGGTGGTAAGTGAGAGAAAAAGGCCATGTAACAGTACATAGGAACGTTGGAATTCAGAGGGATAATAGTAGGGAAAGAATATTGTGGAAAATATGCTAAGGGTAAGAAATGGTGTGTGTGAGCTACATCGTAAGTGAGAATTACAAGAGATTACACAAGTGGGTCCTCCCCAAAGCAAGTTCTAACCTATATTTCCCTTGTGTAACCACAGTTAAAAGTGTCCATGGGCACTAAAAGGGTAAAATGTAATCCACACTAATACCACAAAACACACACATATAAATATCACCAGAATGAGGTAATAATTCTACGCTAGACGAGACATGAGCTAAAATTACATGAATAGCGAGGTGAGATGAACTACAGAAGGGATTGTAGAGATTGGAACATGAGGTAACTAACCTAGGGCATAGTGAATCCTGTATGTAAAGCATGATTAGGGTGTCATTAACCCGTTGTTCCAAGATCAGGACCAAGTCCATCCCTCTGATCAATGACACCACATTGTTTCATCCCATGATGAGCAACTATGAGAGTATCATAACAACAAGGTGTATGATCACTTGGCGTTTTATCTGAGGGAGGAGTGATTTTTGTTTTGTGGCACTTTTTCTTTTCATTTTCTTCTTTTTTTTCTTTGCTGAATCCAGAGAAGCTGCCAACCTTCAGGCATGGATGCATGTCTTTCCAGTGGCACCCCCTAGAACAACATTGGATTTTTTAGTGCCCTTTTGATTACTCTTACTCCCATTTTTCGTTAGATCTACAAGGATCTTAGTACAACCATGTTGCATGATAACTCCCACAGACGTCACCAAAGAGAATTCGCAAGTCCCCTTGATGTCACATCCTAATCATTCCCTCTTGGTCCATCCTTCTTCATTCTGGGTACAATGAATTACAAAATTAATTTTAAAATTTTAAAAATTTCAAGAATACCACTGTACCCTTGAACAGAACCTCTTGTTTGTAGAATGGATGAGTGGGTGTAATGGGCTCACTGTCCACATAATTGATCACTTCAGACCTGATAACATAGAAGACACCTCAACTAACAAGCCACATGAGTGTTTTATTCGTAGACGAGATTACTTATAAAAACATAAAAAGATAAAAAGACAAAATGATAAAACAAGAAATTGAAAACCGAAAAACTAGAAAATAAAAAATTTGTAAAATTAAAGAAAATAAAAAGTGGTTATTAATCCTGCTTGTTACTAGAATGGGGGGTATCCCCCATAACTAAACGGTTGAGAATGGCAAGGATTAATAAGTGGAAGATGGGGATCCTTGCATGTTGGAAATATTGGAACCCGATCATACTTACCCCATTGGGGTTCACACACTTGATTATGGTAAGCATAGTGGGGTAGTTTATGAGATGTGGTTCCCAGATAATGACTTGACCCACTATGATATTTGTGACCATAAGATGGTATGCAAGGATCAGGACGTTGCTCTCCATGGCTATGTTCATTGGGCCGTATGGTTGTTGGAGTGTTAATTGGTGGCCTTGATGAAGTGACATGAGGTGTTGGGTTTGAAGATAAGGATGCACCACAGTGTTGGGCTTGTGCTGAGTTGAAGGATGTAGTGGCCTTAGAATTGTGTTGTCCCTTCTTACAATCATGTTTAAAGAAGGGATGCTTTTGATGTTGAGGAGGTCTCTCATTGCTTTTAGTAATATTAGCACAAGTGATGTTTGTGGGTTGTTGTTGTGGTGCAAACACCTTAGGAACAGTTGGTGGTGATGTAGAAGGAGGGAAAGGATGAGAATGTTGAAAATTAGGAGAAGTGTAAGATGCATAAGGCTGTGGTTGTGTTGAGGACATGGGTTGGTAGTATTGAGGAGAATGGTAATGCAGTGAGATAGAGTATGTTGGCCTAGTTGGAGAAATAGCGTATTGGACTAGATAAGCATTTGGATTCGGATGATATGAAGGGTGTCTCCAATTTAGGGGTGGCTTCCCCCACGACTAGGATTGTTGCCACTGTGATCGAACATAGTATCTTTGTACGAACTCTGGATGTAACGTGCTTGCCCAATGCTCATATAGATGTAACAGGATTGGACATTGACCCTTGGGGTGATCGTACAGGCAAATGTTGCATTCATACATATGATTGCCAGTTGAGCTCTTATTTTCCTCATTCCTTCTTTCCAAATGTCCAATCATATTTTGTCCTGCTTCTCGGGTTGTCAAAACTCTATCCCTAATAATATCGATATATTCTCCATACTTTTTATACGTCCATTCAACATCTTATTAATCTTTGCCTTGACTTCCTCCAATGATTGTTGTATCGGCAAAGATGGTTCTTTCTCCTTGTGATAGGTTGATTTCTCCTTGTTGTGATTATGGGCCTTTGTTAAGTTGAGATTTTGGTCCCATTGATGTTTTTCAACACTCTCCCATCTAGCCATTTCTCCTTCTTCTTTTACTACCCACTTAATAAGCTCTCAGATTTGATGGGTTCATAGTTTGTATAGTTGACCTTGGGCATACATCCCTAGGGTTTCTCTTGTTGCATCACGAAGCCCATCAATGATATGATACATTAGCCTTTCCTCGGAAAACTCATGGCCTGGACAATTGTTTAATAGTGCATAATATCTTTTTAAGGCCATGTCCAAGGGTTCATGTTGTGCTTGTTTCCTCAAGGCTGACACTCTTGTGTAGGTTTAATATCTTTAGTTAAAGGCTTTTACCATTGTTGGCCAATGTCTTATTGAATTTGGTTTTAACGATCTATACCATACTTTTTCTTGGCCAACGAGTGTCATAGGAAAGAGCTTGAGTTTTTGCCAACTGTTATCAATGTTGTTCCATGTGCAGGCATTGTAGAAGGCTTGTAAATGTTGTTGTGGATCTAAGTCATAGCCTCCTAAAAAATTGGGAAAGTTCTTTAAATCAAGCCTAGGTAGGCAGATCTCTTTACGATGCCTACGTGAGATTCGAACAACCTCTTGTATTTGTGTTAGGCTTGTAGTGGCCAGTGGAGATTCATCGTCATCAGGTAAGTTATGCTTTTGTGCATTGGGATGAAATTACCTTCGTTTATGTTTATAAGAAACCCCCACCTAGGGTTGCGTATTCCAATCTTCATTATTATATAATTCGTTGGTTCTCCAATGAACTTCCTCACTAAATGTGGCATTATCGTAATCTTGTAGGAGAGGCATGGTTTTGAAATTGTGTGTGAATTTATATGTGAATTTTTTATAATTATTTCTTCTTCCTAAGAGATATATCATTAAGTCCTATACAGCGACCTTGTATGATATAACTAATCTAGATAACTAGCACCGTCCCCAGCAACGGCACCAATGATGAGTGGCGAGGTACCCCTACACTCAACCATACGAATACGAGCGTTACACGTGCGACTTGGTCGAACTTCGCAGACGGACTAGTTGTGGCATCTAGACAATTAGCCTTAGGTTGTAGTTTGCTGTCTTCCCACTTGGACTAGTGTTAACTTTGTCACGTATGGTTGAATCTAGAGTGAGGTGTATGATGTCTTCTATGCTATGCTACTCTTGAAGGCAATGGAAGATAATATTAACTAAGCTAAGCTAAGAGAGAAGGGTGAGAGAGGATCTAAGCTAGCCTAAGTGCGATGAGCATCCATTCCTCAATTATCCATACACATCTTGGACTTCGTGCACGACTACCACTAGGATTACCAAGTGCAGATCCTAGGCACGCTATTAGATTACCAAGTAGTCACACTTAAATGCTCGTAATCAAGTCATATTCATTTCGCGTTTAATAAGAGTTTAGGGTAAGAAGGTATTAACTAAGAAAGCAGTAAATAATAATTAATTAAATAATTAAGCTAAGTGAATGCTGCAATGATGAAGTAATCTTGATCTTTATTTCCCATCATGTGCATGTCCAAGTACGTCACACTTGAATAAAGATGTCGTATAATTACAATCACCACACTATGGGCATACATTGGGAGGAAAAGGGTTGAGAAGAAAAGAAAAAACTAAAAGCAAACTTAACTCTAAAACTAACTTAAAAACTACCTATCAAATCTGTCTACCTCTTATTTGTAAATGAGGAGACAGGCTGCGATATCGCGTATGCGATATTGCGGCTAGGTATGCGATATCGCAGACGCGATATTGTGGTGGACCAAAAACATGACTCATCACACATCCTCAGGGGCTGTAGGAGTGATTGAAGTTTCAACTAACATTTGTGTATCTCTAGTTCTGATCAATTCTATTGGGGATACAAAGAACACATTAAAGGATTCTTTAATGTGGTTTATGATAACATCTACTGTGCCTACCACATCTTGGCGCTGCATGACCACAACTGTGGCACCTTCTTCTATTTTAAGCACCAGTTGAAAAGATGCAGCATTTCTAGAGATTTTTTGTGACCACTAGGCTTCTCCTCCTACTTGCAAAGAAATCTACCCCCTTGATGAATCGGTAGAAACTGTAGGTTGCATGGCATCATTGATGACTTAGAAGAGATTTGATTCATCCCTACTTCCCCAATTGAGAGTTTCTGCTATTTTTTTGTAGATGGCTCATTATGAGCCTATAATCTTGTGATGGTGGTGGTGATGGTGGAACTTATGGTTCTCATTGTTGTACTGGTTCTTGCTGATGCTCCTTTTTTGGTTCTTGTTCTAGCTGCTTCTCTAGTTCTTGTTCATCACCAAGGTCTTTTTTTAGTGCTGCTAGTTTGAGAAACTTAGAGAAAGAAGCATTTTAAGCCCTCTTGGGAATGTCATTGGTGTAACCCAAGGTTCTAGCATGCTTGCATAACTTTCTAATTAGGCAAGGAAATGGAAGTGTCAGCTTCCCCACCTCTCTTTCCTCAAACCACCTTTGAATCTCCATGAAGTACAATTGGGCAAGATCGACATTGTATTTTTTCATCAAGATTGCACTTCCTCTAGCCACATAGGTTGATATTCTATTAAGCCCTTTAATGGGGAAGAGGTGGTTTGTGTTGATTTTGAAATAAATCCTCTCTTTCAAAGTCAACTCACTATATATTTTGTATTCTTTGTTATATGCCCTCTTTAGCCATAGCTTCCTTGTTTCTGCATCAAACCTTGTGAACAGATGCGCTACCTTAGCCCCTGTATTTGGTATGTTTAGATCCTTTGCAATGACATTGTCTAAAAAAGAGACACAGACTCCGCTAATGTTGATAGTGGTGCTCTCTTCCTTATTATGCTAAAATTGGTACATCTTACCAAGGTACCATTCCCCACTTGTAGAGAGGTTGTCCCATAGAGGTGATGCCTAAAGTTGGGTTTTGACTGCCTATGGGACAAATGCCATGAATGGCCCAAAGTTCATTTCCACGATGATCGTGCTCAACATGGATCTCTTCTAGATGGCTTGGAGGCATTCTTTAGACAACATGAGGCATTTTAATTGCACTGGAGCTTGTGGTTCTATAGCCTCCTCTTGGACTAATTACCTTGTAGTAGAAGTCTCTTGATGAATGCTAAATGACTAGGTCTCCTATTCTTCATGCTCAGTTGGTGGGCCTTGTTCTCCTAGTCAGCCTCTATCACCACTCCAGTGTTTGCTTGCACCCTGCAAAGGTCCTTCTTGTCCTCCTCTTTTTGGGACCATCTGTAATCAATCAAAGATTTGGTGTTATTAAGGTGTTTTTTATTTATCATCAAAAAGTTTATACCTTACTCATGACCTTAGTTCTATTAAGTTCTTAGCTCATGTAATTCCAGAGTTAGAAAAGTTTTAAGAAAAATGCCCAAAAAGTGTTACCTTCTTTTATAACCCTTCGTAATTGGCTTCTTTTCATTGATGTATGGCTTATAATGATGGTTATGATCCTTTGGGTGTGAGAATTAGAGATTTTGGCATGCATACGACTGATTGTTCATTAAGACACTTATAGTTTTTAACATTCTTACCCTTATAATACCTTTCGAGCAATAGCAAATTTTGAAAAATTGGTGTAATTTTTCCACACAAGCATCCTCCCTTGACTAAATTGAACACTCTAGGATCAAATAGGTTTAAAAACCATGAAAATCGGAGTAGTATGAAGTAAGATATCACATGTGGAAGTTGGTTGCACAGAGCTCTTAGTCAAGAGAGAAAAATGCAAAAACTCCCTAAGCTTCAATTGATGATAATGAATTTTTTGAACTTTGCAGGGGTCCTATTTATAGATTTTTATGGACCTAATATCGAGTACCTGACATCAGGTATCCGATATAGACTCCCATCCAATATTGGGTAGTTAATATCAGGGATCTTGAAATTTCATTTTATGAGGACATTCAACATGGAAAATGAAGCTCTATGATTGGTTGGAAGTTTTCGTGTAAAATCCAAAGTTTTGGGGTGAGTGAGAATTAATATTTAGGCATTGGTACTATTAGAAGATGGAGTTATAGGTATTAAAAGCTTTGAAAGATGTAAGAAAAGGGGTATTGAATTCATGGTATAGAACGAATCAGTTATATTATAAGGGAAGGTTTTGAGTTTATCATTTATGCATTTGGAAGGTTCAAGATGATGTGATTATGTTAGAAAAGTATAAGTTACAATAGTTAGATAAGTGGATCCTCCCCAAAGCAGGCCCCCACCCTTAATGCCCTTGTATAACCACACCTAAAATGTCCATAGGCACTAAAGGAGTTGAATGCAATACATACTTGTTGAACAAAACACACATGTTAAAACCACCAATTTGAGAAAATAACTCTATGTTACACAAAACCACAAGTTATGATCATATGGATAGTGAGATGAGATGGATTTTAGAAAGGATTGTAGAAATTGGGACAAGGGGTGCCTTTCCATAGACATAATGAATCCTTGTGTGTTATTAATGGTTAAAGTAATGATAAGCCCTTCTTTCCAAGATTCAAAGCAAGTCCAATCCATGTTCTAATGACATTGCATTGTTTTATCTCTTTAATTGATAACCATAAGACTACCACTGTTGCAAGTAGTAGCATTACTTGGCATTTTTATCCAAGGTAGGAGTTTATTCATGTCATATTTTTTTTGAATTTTGAGTAGCCACCAATCTTTAGGCATGGTTAATAGGTCTTTCTAGTGGGACCCTTGGAAATCTATTTAGTGCCTTTTTATTTTACTTTTATCTGTGTCAACCTTACCAGAGGACTACCTTCAGACATGGGTAGCATGTCTTTCGAGTGACATGGTAAGATAACACTTATTTTACCCTTACTTTAATTTTTCATTAGATCTACAAGGATATAATTACAACCTTAGCAACATGATAGAACATATAGAAGTCGTTAAAGAGACTCCACAAATTTCCTTGATGTCACATCCTTTTACATTCCCCCTTGATTCTTCACTTTTCTATCTAGGCACAATGATTACAAGTTTATTCTTAGTTTGATGATGAAAAAAAGAATATCATTATGACCATGGTAAGAACCTCTTATTAATGGGATGGATGGATGGTTGATGTGGTTTCACTATCTAGATAATTAGTCCCTTGTAACTTTGCCAACATAGAGAAAACGTCATCTCAATGGATTACATGATGTTGTTTTATTCACAAGCAAGATTACTGATAAAGGAAATGAAAATAAAATGTGGAAAAAGTTGAAAAGGATAGGAAAATTTTGTATTAAGAAATGAGAAAATGATCAAAAAATTATAAAAAAAATAATGAAAAACACTTATTAATTGATAATTCTAGGATGGGGCATCTCATCCATGACTAAGCTTTTGACCATGACAAGAATTAATAAGTGGATAGACAGGCTTCATGCATTTGTGAAATAGTGTTAAAATTTCATTTTCAAGCCATTGCATGTCTTCTAATTTAGTGGCAGTTGTGCAGACAAGTTGTTGCTCACACACTTGGTTGTTAAATGTATGGTGGATTAGAGTATGAATGGTGTGAACTTTGTGGATGTTTGATCCACGACTACACCCTTTATCATGATTAGTTATGCATGGATTTTTTTATCTCTCCATAATGTTAGGTTCATTGTTTCTAGTAGATCTTGAAGTAACAATGGATGTTGGTCTTTGTGTAGGATCAGAGGACATTGGTTGGGAAAGGAAGGGTGTTGCACTTGATTGGCATTGTGCTAGTTTGGATGAGTTAGTAGGTCCATGAGTGTTGTACTTACATGTGGGAACTATCCTAAAGAAAGGAAATTTCTAAGATTGTGGCAAGGACCTACTAGCATTATCATGTCTATATATGTTTGTGGCACAAGTGGCATCCTTTCATTGATGTTGTGGTGCTAAACCTTCCTGTGTTGCTGGCTATGACATGCGATGAAGAGGAGTATGAGAATATTAAGGATATGATGGAGGGTGAGAGGTGCGAGGTGGTGATCTTTTAGAAGATGTCGTGGTTTGATAATATTTGGAAGAGTGGTAGTAGTAATTTGAAGTAGAGGAAGTAGAACTAGTTTGGGAAATAGGTTGTTGAACATAATATTCATATGGGTTTGACTGATAGTAAGGGTAGGGCTGGTTTGATGATGACCTCCCCCATGACTGTGGGTTTTTCCACTATGGTTGATGATAGTGTTGAGGTTGGTAAGAAGTCCCATTAGGATGGTACGATTGGTTGTAGGATTGTCTATAATTACCTTGTGAAAAAGGTAATTTCCTAGGTATTTGCTTTTGTACGAACTTGGGATTTAATGCAAAAGTCTAATACTCATGTAGATGTAACCTAACTAGGTAATATTCCTTCAGATGATCATATATGTAGATGTCACATCCATCATCTTCTTTAGTGGGTGAGTCTATAGCTTCTTGTTCTACAGTCATTTTTCCTTTCTGTCGATAAGTGTTCCTAGCTGTTTCTTGGTTCTTTTTCCTCCTTATGTTGTTATCACTTGATTCGTTTTACGTTACTTTCTTTTCTATGGTTTCTATGCAAGTTGTAACTTTCTAATTTATCCATTCCAACATCTTATCTAACCTTGCTTCAAGCTCATCGATATACTTTTGTATTAGCAAGTTTTGTTGTGAAATCACCTCATCGAGAGCTGCCTCTTTTTCCTTATCATAGATATGGACCTTTTTCTTTTGAAGAGTTGGGTCCCAGTGATATTTCTCAACATTCTCCTATTTACATAGCTCTTCTTCTTCTTTTGCCACATGCTTGTTTAGCTTTTGGATTTGATGGATTCCTAGTTCATATAATTGACCTTGAGCATACATCCTAAGGGTCTCTCTCATTTGACTATGAAGCCCATTTATGATGTGGAAAAGTTGCTCTTCTTGAGAGAAATCATGGCTTGGGAATCTATTTAGTAGAGAATAGATCTATTTAAGGCCATATCCAAGGGTTCATGTTGTTCTTTCTTCCATCCTTGGATTTGTTTCCTTAGGCTAGATACCCTCGCATAGGTTTGGTATTTCTCATTAAGAGTTCTAGCATTGTGGATCACTGATGGATTGAATTTGGTCTCATCGATCTATACCACACTTTGGCTTTATCTGTTAGTATCCTGGGAAAGAGCTTAAGATTTTTCCACCCACTTTCAACATTTTGTAAGACACATGCATCATGGAAGGCTTGTGATGGGACGCGATATCGTAGTCCACCGCAATGTCTATAAATAAGAAGCAGCTTTCCCAATTTTAGGCATCTAGTTTAGATTGTAGTGAAACTCTGGCAATTTGATCCCTCCGAAGATAGATTATTTTCCAGTGTTTGCTCACAGTGTGGTGAATGTAATTGTACGGAATTCTTTATTCGAGTGTGACGTACTTGGACGCGCACATGACTGGCAATAAAGATCGAGATTACTTCATCATTGCAGCATTAACTTTGTTGTTTATTTATTTATTTAATTTTTATTTATTGCTTTCTCTCTCACCCTTATCTCCTAGTAATGTAGAATGAGTACAACTTGATTACGAGCATTTAAGTGTGACTACTTGGTATCCCAGTGGTGTACCTAGG
>MNCI01014001.1:220715-252030 GCA_015680685.1 Gnetum montanum
TTTTAAAATTCCTCATCACCCAAAGGACATTATTAAGGGTAATGAGTTATAAAATAAAGAATAAAATGTGTCAAAAACAATTTCATCCCCTTAGCTATACCAAAAAATTAAATTGGGAAACCACCTAAGTAAAGAAGACTCAAAATTATAATCTTTCGGGGACATGTTCTTCTAATAATTAACATCACACAAAAATAAAGTAAATTTATTAAGGCAAGCAGTAAGGTATAACCTAACTTTGGTAACAACCTTACTAACAATTGGTCCCATGTGATTGTAGATGGCCCCAAACGAAAACAACAGGAAGGTCCTACTCAAGGTGCGATCGAAAGATCTTAGAGAGGTGGAAGAGAAGATCTTATCGGACAACATGCAGAACAGGAGGAACAATTATTCAGCATTCATCAAGAAGATCCTCCTACCGTATGGTCCGGGCAAGTAGAAGTAGGAGATACCCTCTCTGAAAGCGGTGCCTGGTACTTAGGGGAAACGTACCAATTTTGGCACAATTAAGAAGAAGGCACCATGGTTAAGATTTGTCGTGTGACTATTGATTTCTCTATTCAAGCCATTTTGGAAGTATTAAACCTTCCGAATACAGGGCCAAAGGTTGCTCAGAACCAGCTGGACATCTTCAAAATCGAGCAACTTAATAAATTGTTGACAGAGAATAAAAGGATGGCGGAAGAAAAAGAGAAGGCTGACTAGGCTACCTCTATGGCACAAGCACAAACTTACGTGCATGCCAAGTCACTCATGGCCTTACAAGAGGACAAACTCCAGGCCATACTTCAACGTTATCAAACTTTAAAACCTGGAGCACAAGACAAAGGGAAGGCACCAATGGAAAAGCCACCGCCACCAAGAACTACATGAGTTCCAAATTTTTGTAGTTGTAGCATATTTTGTGTGTTGTGTTTTCTTCCACATTACGACATTGTCCCATTTCTTTTTCCATTAATAATTGCATACCTATCCACTGTGTAATTACTGTAACTCGAGGATGAGTTTTTATTCAGTTGTGGGGGTATGATGGGATGCAATATCGCATGGGTCGCGATATCGATTATGCGATATCGCGTTGTCCCTTGCGATATCACTTACGTGATATCGCAGTCCACCACAATGTCTATAAATAAGAGGTGGCTTTCCCAATTTTAGGCATCTAGTTTAGATTGTAGTGAAACTCTGGCAGTTTGATCCCTCCAGAGATTGATTATTTTCCAGTGTCTGCCTACAGTGTGGTGAATGTAATTGTACGAAATTATTTATTCAAGAGTGACGTACTTGGACGCACACATGATCGACAATAAAGATTGAGATTACTTCATCATTGTAGCATTCACTTTGTTGTTTAGTTATTTAATTATTATTTACTGCTTTCTCTCTCACCCTTATCTCCTAGTAACGCGAAATGAGTACGACTTGATTACGAGCATTTAAGTGTGACTACTTGGTATCCCAGTGGCGTACCTAGGATCTACGCTTAGTAATCCCAGTGGTCATGCACAAAGTCCAAGATGTGTACGGTTGATCAAGGAATTGTCTGCTCATCGCACTTAGGCTAGATTAGATTCTCTTACCCTTTCCCTCCTAGCTTAGCTTAGTTAATATTATTTTCCATTGCCTTCAGGAGTAGCGTTAGATTAGGAACACATCATACACCTCACTTTGGACTAAACCATAGATGACAAAGCTAATACTAGTCTAGGTGGGAAGACAACGAACTGCGACCTAAGGATAACGATCTAGGTGCCACAACTAGTCCATCTGTGGAGTTCGACCAGATCACGCGTGAGAATGCTCGTATTCGTATGGTTGAGTGTAGGGGTACCTCGCCACTCATGAGCTTGCAAATAAAGTTGTGAATCAAAATCATAGCCTCTTGAAAATTTAGGAATATTATTCATATCAAGCCTTTTGATGGAACTTTCCTTGCAATGCTTGTTGGGTATTTTAATCATCTTTGTAATCTACATTATGCTCTTAGTGGCCAATAGGGATTCACTTTCATCAGACATGTCATAGTGAAAATTCCTATTTCTATTTGTTTGATTGTGATGATTTTGCTTATGTTCATTTTGATGTTCCTGATTTTTCCCTTGGTTTTGATTTCTATTCCTATTTAGACCCCATAGTGGAGCTTGATCTCTATACCTAAGTTTAGCTTCTTTAGAACTAGATGTTGAAGAGGAAGAGGAAGAGGAAGATGAGGAAGTGGGAGAGGAACCATGGCTTCTATAGTATTCCCCATGGTCCCTTGATTTATCTTTTCCAGATTTTGAGGAGGTCCTAAGCCTTGAGGTCTTCCTTGGTCCAAGACTTACTTCATCTCCTCTAGGATCATTTGCCTTAGGTGAATGTAGTCCTTGAGTATAGTTAGGATGGCTATGAACATATGAAACCCCTATATGAGGTTAGTCATTCCAATTGTCTTTAGTATATATTTCATTAGTTCTCCAATGAATGTTCTCTCCATATGATGCATTATTGCTTCCTTGTAAAAGAGACATTATTGTTAGTTTATGATGTGTGTGACTTAATATTTTTCAAAAAATAATTCATTAATGTGTTTACAACGATCGTGTATAATATAACTAATCTAGATAACTAGAACCTTCCTTGGCAACAATGTCAATGATGAGTGGCAAGGTACCCCTACACCCAACCATACGAATCATAAGCATTCACACATGATCCGGTTGAATTTCATGGATGGGACTAGTTATGGCATCTAGATCATTATGTCTTGATTGTAATTCACTATCTTCCCACTTGGACTAGTGGTAGCTTTGTCACATATGGTTTAGTTTGAAGTGAGGCATAAGATAATTGATGTTGTTTTGGATTTATGCTACTCCAAATGATAATAAAGAAATTAATTATTTAAGCTAATTAACAATGGAAAGTAAAGTCTAAACTAGCCTACGTGTGATGAATATCTATTCGTAATCCTTTGTACACGTCTTGGACTTCGCATAACTATTGTTGGGATTACCAAGTGTACCGTTATTGGTTGTACCAAATGATAACACTATTGGGTTACCATGTAGTTACACTTAAGTGCTCGTGATTAGTCGTACTCATTTCGCTTAATGATAGAAATAATAAAGAGCAATAATTGATAACATTAACTAAGAAAAATAGTAAGCATTTAAGCAATTAAAAATAATAATAATGAAGCTAAGTGGATGCTGTAATGATGGAAGTAATCTTGATCTTTATTACTGAACATGTCATGTGTCCAAGTACTTCACACTCGAATAAGGATGCTATACAATCAATTATCATCACACTATAGGCATGCACTAGAAAACAAACTAACAAAACTTCTCTACTTCTACTACTTGTAATTGTGAATCCAAGTGTGGTATTTATAGGCTAGCATAGAAGAGGTGGTATCGAATCCCTGACATCAGAGGTTGTGCCTCGATATTGGATACCTGATAATGTGGCTATGATATTATAGCCCTACAAAACATGATTCATCAGATACCATGCAGGAATCCTTTCCTCTAGCTAAAAAAGTATTAATATGTTGTAAAGAATTGTTGATCATAAAACAAAAATCATCTACAAAGTGCATGTTAAGTAATTGTGTATCTTAATCATTAATTGAAATTCTCGTAATAAAATGTTTTTGTAAATCATAATGCAGATTATGTGAAAGAAAATCTGTAGTAATGATTAGAAGATAGGGAGCCAGAGAACAACCTTAATGAATTGACTGTTGAAGTGAAAAGAAAGAGCTTAATATAAAATTAGTAACAACCTAAGTATTAGCATTAGTAAGTAAGGTATAGACAAGTTGAATAAAATAATCATCAAATCACAGTTTATAGAAACAAGAAATAATAAAATTTCATTCAATTCTTTCATAAGCTTTGACATAATCTAACTTAATAAAAGTAATATCTTAGTTAGTATTAGAAGCCCACTGTATTCCCTCCAAAGCTACAATAACAATATTTAAGATATATATACATTTAAGAAAATCAGTTTACTCAAGTTTGATGATATCTTTAATAACCTTTTGAATTTGACAAGCCATGCTTTACCTAAATTGTTATAAGTATTGTTAAGAAGTGTAATAGGCTTTTAATGAATAATATATTGAAGATCTCCATTTTAAGGAAGAAGATGAATCCCTCCTTTATTAATACTTTTACTAAGAGAAACTTTTTTAATGGCTTCTTGGGAAACATTAAAGAAATCATCTCCAATGATTGTCCAATACTTCTTAAAAATTTGATAGGAAAACCATTTGCTAAACTAAAGGTTATTGCTCTGATTCCTTTAACTATAATTTCTACTTCAAGAATACTTCAATGTGCTTCTATTATAAGATGAGGAATATACATACTAGAGGCTTGGAAAGATTCATTAGTAAAACCTTTAGAAGAAAAAATGATTTGCTAAAAATTTGTTAATAGTCTTAGGATTTTTAATGATGGAAATATTTATATAAAGTGATTATAGTTGAGGTACTCGATCCTTTGTTTTAAAAATTTTTAAAAATTCCTTGCAAGGTTTATCTTTGATTTTTAGCCAACACATATGACTTTTAGTAATAATACTTTAAGATTCAAAAGTATCCTAACATTGTTTAATAGAATGAGCTTTAGCCAAGGATTTTTGAGTTCCAAAATCAAAGGAATTTTGGTCTAAAAGAATTTGCATTTACTTTATAGATTCTACAAGATATTCTTCAACTTGATTCTTATGGTTAGCAAATTGCTTTCTAAACTATCTAGCATAATTTCTAACTCTACAAGTAGTTTGCTTCCACTAGTCAATTTGACCAATATCATCAATAACCTTTTTTCTGCGTTCCATAAAACTTCAAAATATTTTTCCCACTGAATCATATAAACATATTAGCATTCATATAAAAAAGCTTATACTTTTGAAAGGATGAAAAATTAATGCTAGAGAGAAAAATGCTCATAGGAAATTGATCTAACAAAGTAGTATTTGTATGTAGTTCTACTTTCCTTATAAGCTTCCAAAAGTAAACATTAGAGATGTAAAATCTATCAAGTCAACAATATATTTTATCATTTTCTTGTTAATAGTTACACCAAGTATAATGCTTTTCATTTTAAGGAGATGGAAATATAGAGCTAATATCACAAAGAAAATATTTTTCTTTAAAATTACATCAATCTTCTTTTTCTTGAGAAGACATATTAGAAGGAAGATCACCAAGTTTATTTAAATAACTTTCAACCATACTGAAATCACCTCCAATAATCTTCACATTTACAATGAATTTTTACCTTGAGTTCCATGGGGTGAAAGCTACTGATGAAAATTAGCCATAACATGGAAATTTTTGTGGCGTTTTAATGACCTAGCAAACTTATAGAGTTAACCCAAAAAATACATTTCTTAGGGTTTAGTGAAATACCATACTCATGACATCTGTCAAAAATTTGTTGGAGATGACTAATATGATCTTCATTACTTTTTTGAAAAGATGGTGATATCATCCAAAGAAACCACATTGAACATGCCTATTAAATCTTTAAGGGCTAAATCTATTGCTCTTTGAAAAGTAGCTCAAGTATTTGAAAATCCAAATGACATTCTTTTGTAAGAAAATGTCCCCCATTTGGTGATAAATGCTATTTTATATTTATCATCCTTATCCATCATAATCTAATTATAACTTGATAATCCATCTAAGAAGGAGTATACTTGACATCCTGATACTTTGATCAACATTTCATCAATTCTAGTGAGTTGATACTTATCCTTTTTAGAGGCTTCATTCAAATTTCTAAAATCCACACAAACCCTAATGTCACCATACGTCTTACTTAATGGAAAAAATTAGTAATCTATGTTAAATATTAAATTGGATATATGATTTAAGCTTGTAATAGTTTCTTAATCTCAACTTCCATAGCTCATTTAAATGATGGATTGAATTTTCTTTGCTTTTGTTTAATTGTCTTATAACCTTCTAGTAAATGAATTTCATGTACCATCACATCTAGTCTAAAGACTTTAAGATCATCATAAGAGCAAGCAAAATTTTTTAAATTACTTTTTAGGAGTAATAATAAATTTTGCTTTAAGATTGAATCATCTTCCTTTGTGACATTTAACATATATAGTATCTCAGTTGATCAAAGATTTACACCTTCATAAGCTTGATCATCTAGCTTTTGTATTTCCTTTCTAGTAAGAAGATTATTACTAAACTCATGTTTGTAATCAATCACCTTTTTGGGAATCAAATTATACTTAGAACTTGATGTTGTCTCTAGCATGATCTAACTTTCAAATTCTTTCTTATTCTTCATAAAGTTGAGTACTTGATCATCATCTTTAAATACTTGAAAATGCCTTATGTTATCTAGTATTAATGGCTGATGTTCATTCTCAATCATCACCCCTTCATAGTTTTGTATCCTTTTCACATCTAATGTTGAAGCAGCTTTTGCTAAATCATTAGTTATATAACTACCTTCCCTATTTATATGTTCTATTTGATAGTGATGAAACTAATTCAACATTTTTCGGATAAGATATTGATAAGGCTACTAGAATAAGCTTTTGACTACACAATTTTCTTTGACTTATTCACAAGCCAATATTGAATCTCCTTTTATGGTGATTACCTTAATTCCCATTTCTAGTGCTATTTTAAAACTAATACTTAAAGCTTCATATTCAGCCTTGTTATTCATGCAAGGAAAAAAGTAGATGAATTGCCTTAAATATTTTTTGGTAATTATCTTTTACTAAAAATACAACTGTTGCACCTTTGGAGTTATAAGACCCATCAAAATATAAATTTCATTTGCTCTCATCTTGAACTTTCTCTTTTTCCATGTTATAAACTTCTTGAAATGCGTAAATTTTTGATTCAACAGCTCTTGTCTCAACAACTTTGTTCTTCCCAATTGAAGTAATGTTTTTCAACATCAAAGGCTCACTATATATGTATATTTGATTTGGCTCCCCATTCCAATGTAGCCACATATGTGAGTAATCCATTAATATGTAACCTAAGAAATTCTTACTTCAACTTCTACTTAACAAAAGACTATGTGAATATAGTATATCTATTACTTGAATAGTTACTGTACTTTTCATATAGGGTTTAGAAGTGATTTCTAATAGAACATTGGGTAATTGACCGCAATCTTTACTCTACTCTTATCCACTTGAACAATCTTTTTTATTTGATCATTCAGGAGTCAAACTAAGTGTTTGCATATAGGCATTGGCATGATACTATATGTAGCTCTAGAATCAACCAAATAGTTGTGAAAATATTTATTTTTTAATTTCATTGTCAAAAGGAAAGGAGGAGCTTCCTTATCAAACGTACAATTATAGCAAGTTTTTGTTATCTTATCAATGTAAGACACATAGCTTAACTTTGACTCTCCAACTTTCTTTTTATCTTTAATGAACTCTAAAGTATTTTTTTACTCATGTGTTATTTGTAACAATTGGTATATGCTAATGTTGACCTTGACATATTTAAGGTTCTCAACTAGATCACATTCTCCATCTCCATAAAAGCCTGGTTTCTTCATCCATTTATTAATAGTTTGGTTTTGAGTACTTTTCTCTACTTGATCTTCTTTACTTTTATTTTTCTCCTTTCTACTTGGTTCAAAAATTTTCCTCTTAATGGATGGATCAAAAATGACATTTAGAGGCTTGAAAGTACTTAACCTTTCTTTTGATCATAGGCTATATCCATTTTTCTCATTGTTATTACACTCTTCATCTGACAATATATCCTCTTCAGAACTTGATAGAGAAGAGGTATCACTAGATCCATTGTTAGAAGATTTGCTTGCATAATGAACACTCGATAGCTCATTATTTGATTCAATATTAAGGATGTTAGACATAGCAAGATCATTTTCATCCTCATTTTCTACTAACTTAGTATATTGATGCTTATACTTTCTCTTGTTATTTTCTTCCTTGATTTTAACCTTGCTAAAGGTTTTTCTAATTTCACTACCTTATTTGACAAGTCTTTCATTAACTATCCTTTTTTAGATTCTTTGATTTTAGAATTTTGTTCTATCTTAATATAGGATGACCATGGTAATGCCTTAAGTTGAGCAAAATCTTGCACAAGGATTATCATTTTCTCTTCTCTTTTTTGAGTTGTGATAACTTCTTCATTTTTTAATTTTAGCTATTTTTCTAATTGTATGGCCTCACTAAAGTAGTCATTCAGTGTTAGCAAGTTTGGAGTTCTTTTCAACCAAATTGAAGTATTAGGATTCACAGTCTTAAGATAAGTATCTCTAAGCATTTCTTTTAATGGTCTATACTATCTTTGAAAGAGCCCAGACATTTGTTGAAACTTAATGTTGAAATCTCTAATTGACTCTTTAACTCTTTTCTTAGCATGTAAAGTACAATTTTTGTTGATCTAAATGATTTTCAAACTAGGCCAATAAAAGACTTTTCATATCATCCCAACTTTGATACTATTTGATGGGACGCGATATCGCATGGGCAGCGATATCGCATCCCTCGCGATATCGCGTATGTGATATCGCATCATCCCCTGTGATATCGTGTACGCGATATCGCGGTGCGTCGTCATATTTATAAATAAGAGGCGGCTCTCCCTTGTTTCCTCATCCTAGGCTAGACAGTAGGGAAACTCTGGAAGATTGATCACTCTAGAGATAGAATATTTTCCATGTGCCCACAGTAGGAGTCCTAAAGTGAACGAATCTTTATTCGAGCAAACATTGTACCTGAACACAAGTTTGTGTACGGTAATAAAGACGAGCTTCTTGGATAAACCTTGCAGTGCATGGAATAGGCTAATTAGGATTCTATTCATTGTTATTTATTATTCATTATTTAGATGATTTATTAGTTATTAAATCTTTCTCAACCCTTCTCTCCTAGTTAAGTGCCTCAGTACGACTACTTCGAGTACGTGCGTTACGTGTGGTGATCCCAGCAACGACTAGCGTTTGGTAACCACGGTTGCATTGGTTCAGGGTGTGAATGGTAAGTGNACGTGTTATGCTTGTATTCGTATGGTTGAGTGTAGGGGTACCTCGCCACTCATCATAGGCATCGTTGCTGGGGACTAAGTGTTTGTGCGCTAAGTAGAACATAGGAAATCACTCACATTGTTGGGAGCTTAAACGAACCCTTAGGATTAATTAAACAAAAAAAATTATATAACGGTTAATCAGCACACAGAATTAAACTAAGATGTCTTCTTCTCACAAGAGAAACTCACCACCTAGGGGCAATACAAAGAAGAGTCGACAATCAAAAGCACATAACCTAAATCTGCTGGTTCCTCAAAAATAACGAGTGGTATATACTCATCCTGATGAGTACATACCAGAATTTAATTTATCCTCCATCAAGATGAATAGATGCACTGGAGATATTTGCAAGGTAACATAGTGTTACCTCTGGACCGTGCAGTCCCCAACATGCTCCTTCGTGCTTTGGCATAGATCGGCATGACTCAGCTCTATGCTTAATACATTGTGGCAGATTTTGACACAAGGGATTATCATCCCACAGAAGCACAATGTATGAGGGACTTAAGGGAGGAGAGCCAACATACATTGTTGAAGGGCAAAGAGGTCCCACACATCCTAAGTGAAATCGAAGATAGTGAACCACTCATAATAGGTTCTCTATCGAAAGATGTTCCCCCTCCTAACGAAAGTGAGGAGGTGGGGTATTAGAACCTACGATCCATAATACACAACTCTTGTTTTGATCCCCATGAACACCAACTGTTGATTGAGGGAACAACAACACATGACAAGGACGGGCACTCAGATCGTCATCATGATCGGGGCCGAATCCACAGAAGAGAAGGTAGGAAACATCGTCATGGTGATGGTTCTTCTTGTTCTTCCCCTTCTTCACATCATTCACCTCTCCTTCCACCTCTGGGCATAGCCACCAAGAACATAATGGTGAGGATAGAGGTAGACAAAATGAGAGACCTTAACAAGAGAGTCGAGAGAGAGGAAAAGGGCATGAACAAAGGGAAAGTAGGGAACAACGTAGACATCATAGATGTCATGAAAGAGATGATCATGACAAACCCCTACTTACCACCTGAAGCATGCTAAATATAACGGAGGCAGTTAGAATCCCAACAAGGCATTTAAGAGATAGTCGGATCAAGCGTTTATACATGAAGAATATCCCACACTTTGAGGAGGGATACAATGCTAATCTGCAACATCATTTATAGGCATTCCATGATGCCTACGCCTTGTAGAGCATAGAGAACGAGTGGCAGAAACTCAAGTTGTTTCCCAGGACACTCACAAAGGAAGCAGAGAGTTGGTACTGGTCCTTAGAACTGGAAACCATTAGGAGGTTGAGTACGATGTTAGAACTCTTCAATGATAAGTACCAAATGTACTCCAGAGCGTCTAACTTGCGTAAGCAGGTCCAAGGATGGAAACAAGGTATTCACAAACCCTTGGATGCTGCCATGGGCCGCTACTATGTATTGTTACATTGTTGCCTGGGCCATGGTTACGCACAGCAGGATCAACTCCACCACATCGTAGATGGGCTAAGGTATGAAACTAAGAGAATCCTTGGGACTTATGCCCAAGGAAGATTATCAGAACTTAGAGCCCATGAAGTTCATCGCTTGTTGGAACAAGTAGCAAAAGAAGAAAGTGAACTATGAAAAAGAGAAAGTGTAGAAGAATACAACTGTGATCCTTCCCTTCGAAAGAAGGGAGTGAAATTTTGCGATGAAGAGGATGAGTCACCACTCGAAGAGTTGGTGAATAGAAAAACCTTGTCGATTCAAAAACTAATAATTGAAGTATTGGCTAAGGTGGATCAATTTTGGGATTCCTTAGACTCCAGACTTGAGACTATCTTGAAAATCATAGAAGAGTCTAAGGTGGAACAAAGTAGTGACAAAGATAAGAAAAAGAGGAAAGATTCAGGCCCTACACATAACAAGGGTAAGAGGAAAATTACTATCTTCGATGAGGTTATGGACTTAGACACAAACAATGACGATGAATGTGAGATCTACTACTATGACCATCCTAAGGTATGTTGTCCAATAATATCACATCTACAAGAGTCTAAGGGGTATGCACTTAATCTAAGACTTAACCAACGGTAAACACCCCGAAGGTTACCTTATCCCCAAGGTAACCCAAGGAAGTTCCACCAACCATTGATGTATTATCCAAGTGGAATTCCACCACAACCCATCAGACAACATTAGTAGTGGCAATACCCACAGTCATGGGGGATGCCACCGCCGAAACTACAGTACCCTTACCAGCAACTTGATCCTTATGGCTATTATGTGTAGCAGCCAGTTTCTCCAAGTGACTCTATGGGTCACACAACTCCCCAACGTTACTACAAAGTTCGGGAGTACTTTAGGAGGACTCCTTCTCGTCCGGGAGTCACTCCACACACGTTCCATCCTCCAAATCTGTCCGCACCTCTTCCACCTGTAGTTCCCATACAACTTGCTCCAACAATGCAAGGGGAACTCCCCACCCAACCGTAGCAACATAACGATGCGAGAGCTGTAAACATTCAACCTGCTGGTGGTTCTGACAACCGTAAAAAGAGAAGACCTTTCTTCAGAACCAAAAGCCCAAAAAAGCTCTCACCACAACAAGCGGTTGAGTCTATATACGCTCCTCCGACAAACAAGACTTCGAAGCACCCTTCAGTCCAACAACAGAGCTTCACGCATACGGTTATGTTAACGCATACTGTAACCAACTGGATCAAGGTAGGCCACCTTCCTAGGAAGGTATCTGACCCTGGAAGTCCCTTAATTTATCTCCAAGTCACCAGGAACGAACCACATAAGGCTCTTCTTGACTTAGGTTCTGGAGTCAACCTAATTTCATGAGAGATGTATCAAGCCTGGAACCTGCCCCAACTTAAGAAGAGCAACATCCAACTTGAGTTGGCCGACCAGTCCGTCACCATTCCCTTAGGATTGGTGGAGGACATTGTTACCACTGTGTGTGGTTGGTCTTACCCAGCTGACTTCCTGGTGATAGAAGTTAATAGAAACGAAGGGGAGTTCCCAATTATAATGGGAAGGCCATGGCTAAGTACGATAGATGCATACCTAGGGATCTGTGATTTTTTCTTGAAGATATCTAAGGTAAACATATATGGAAAGATCAAGAAGAAGAAAGTTCCATGCATCACATACAATGACTTAGAGGGTGATGACAAGGAAGAATGTTCAGCATCTCTTTCATGTAATTAGTGTGCCCAAGAAACACAAATTCAAAGGTGCCTGTATGTAGCAACCACACAAGTAGTAAACACCCCGTGGTTAACAGCTAGTTGAAAGAGCAACCCAATATGCACAGAACGAACTGAGGAAATAACTCATGCTAACAACAAAGGCATAGACACATTGGAATATGAGCATTTCCAACTTCCACCCCTTAATCTAAGAACATCAGTGGTGAGAAGTTGGGCACTTTTACGAAATTCAAATAGACGTTCATTATTTCGGATCTCTCCCTTGAAATTCAGTCATGGGGGAGATGGCCACCTATGCTAATCATTTGGGGCCCTCATTTCTTTTTAGTTTTAGTTTTACACATTTTTTTACACGTTTTTCTTTTACAAATTTCTTTAACTTTTCTTGTTTTTATTTTTCAACATCGTTACACTTTTTCATTTTGTATGTGTGCGTGCGTGTGTTATCCACCCTGTAAGTTTGTCACCTAATAAGTGTTCTTCATGATGGTATGAACTGTTTTCATATTGAGTGGTAATGTTTGGTTTTTACCTTTAAGTCATGATGTTGATAGTAAGGTATGTTTCTTTTGATATGGCAAGCAATGAGTTCACTTCATCCATTCATCCACCAGTTTCTATGGTCTCTCTTAGCTTGGAAATGTACAGTTCCTTCTAAATAAGAACTCTAATGAATCGGTGACTGGGCATTTCTCAAACTAAGGAAGGACTCAAGGATTGAAAAGGGTGTGACTTCAAGGGAACTTGATGCTTTTGTGTTGGCCATTCTCTTGGGTGCTTGAATGTGTTCTTCTTGAGTTTTCTTGCCACTTCGAAGTTACCCAATTATCGGGAAGCTGAGCAATAAAAATAACAAAGTCTTTGCATGGTGTGGTTCTCACACGTAAAAAAACAAAACAAAAAAAGAAGAAGAAGAGAAGAGTGAGAATTCAAAGCACACCCCTTAGACAAAATAATCCCTTGGGCTACAAGCATTGGTTATGGAACTAAAAATAAAAATGTTCTCTCTAACTAAGGCCCTTCTCGCTTCCCATTCTCTCCTCATTTGTTTTGTCAGAATGGCAGTGGCTCTTGGAGAAGGTGTTCTTGTTACTTCAAGGGGATGGATTGACCGAATGCATTGATGCGAAGTCACTGGATGTGGTTGGTTTGAGGCTGGACTTGGAATGGGATTTTCTAAGTCACATTAATCATGACATCCACAAGGGGCTGTATACCACCTTGTTCTTGGGATTCCATTCCATTCTCTTCTCTCCATTGTTCACCTCATTTCTGGTTGTATCATTAGTGTATATTTTGGTTGATGCATTTTTTATTTTTGGTAAATTCTTGCGGTTAAGACTCTAACTCTTGTTCCAAATGACATTCCCAGAGCCTACGGACTTTTTGAATGTGGGTTTATTAGGGCATTAAGGGCATGAGCCTGCTTTGGGGAGGACCCACTGACATTCCTATTTGGTGCACCAGTTAACTTATTTTCCCTAACATTTTTGAAATCTATTTTATTTTGTTCATTTCCATCTTGACATTCATCTCATCGATGTCATAGTTGTCCCTTTTTATCTATCTTTCTTATTCCTTTTCTTTCTCCATTCTAACGCTACCGGAGGTTCGTGATTAGTCATGGGGGTATGGGGCCCAATTTTTTCAATTTTCTCCTAGCCCCGATTTTTTCAATTTTTTCCTAACCCCTACACCTTGGGTAGTCATCATTAATAGATCTTCAGATTCGTATTAGCCATACCACAACCTAGCTAATGGACTTACACCGAAGCAAGGTATCAATTACATAATGATTCAATTACCCTTGCTAATATAAGACTGTGTTGTGTGTGCAAATGGTGATCATGCAACAACGGATTGGATCTGGAGGGAACACTTGGAATGGAGCGATGCTTAAACAGTTATGGAAGGAGCAAGATCGATGGTGCTTTTACGGATGGACAACAAAAGACGCAATCTTGGTGTTGGCAGCAGCAAAACTTCTTTCTCTCTCTCTTTCTCAAGTTGTTAAATGAGGCCTGATGTCAATGTAATAAGGTGTTCACCCTTGTTGTCATGAACACCAGTTTTGTTGTGTCTTGTAATGATGATCCGTTCACATGTGATCCCATTAGTTCCATTGAGTGAATAATCCCATACCTTCCCAATATTATAGTAAAGAACTCGAGGATGAGTTTTCATGTAGTCATGGGGGTATGATGGGACATGATATTGCATGGGCTACGATATCGCGTACGTGATATCGCAGCCGTCGCGATATCGCATCGTCCCCCACGATATCATGTACGCGATATCGCGGTGCACTGTCATATCTATAAATAAGAGGCGGCTCTCCCTTATTTCCTCATCCTAGGCTAGACAGTAGGGAAACTCTGGCAGATTAATCACTCCAGAGATAGAATATTTTCCATGTGCCCACAATAGGAGTCCTAAAGTGAACGGATCTTTATTCGAGCAAACATTGTACCTGAACAAAAGTTTGTGTACGGCAATAAAGACAAGCTTCTTGGATAAACCTTGCAGTGCATGAAATAGGCTAATTAGGATTTTATTGATTGTTATTTATTATTCGTTATGTACATGGTTTATTAGTTATTAAATCTTTCTCAACCCTTCTCTCCTAGTTAAGTGCCTCAGTACGACCACTTCGAGCACGTGCGTTACGCATGGTGATCCCAGCATTTACTAGCATTTGGTAACCACGGTTGAATTGGTTCAGGGTGTGAACAGTAAGTGGGAATGGATGCTGACGCTAGGTTAATTTAGACTTAGTTCATTAGTTAGAGTTAGTAATTAGGCTCTTCAACCCTTCACCGCACTAGCATAGGAGATGAAACCAAAAAAGACATAAAAATCATATACCTCAGACTTACTTAACCATACACCATGAAAAATACAAGTAAGTATGGGAAGACAACAAATAATTAACCTTAAGTGTTCCATGAGGCGTGTAGGCACTTAGTCTGCGAAGTTCGACCGAATCGCGCGTGTTACGCTCATATTCATATGGTTGAGTGTAGGGGTACCTTGCCACTCATCACTATTTCTTGGCAAGTTTGAATACTAACTCTAAGTCATATCCTTTAAATTTACTACAAATAACCTACAAGATTGGTCTTGGTGTTGAGTATTTGCATGAGCTAAAGCTAAGTCAAATAAGTGAATGTATTCTTTTGCCAAGCAAGCTTTCCAAGGACTAAAAAGCTTAGGCAAATATTTGTAAACTATCTTAGGAATGTCGTTGTAGTTTTGAAATCCCAATGGTGTAACTCTTTATCAAGGATTAACTGGTTCTGGATTTGCCATCCTACTAAAGTTCCTTTTGATTGATGAAGTCTTAAATTTCTTTGGCCCTCTCTTATAGACTAATAAACCAAATAGAAGAGGTGATTTTCTTATCCTTCTTATCTTTACTCCACTACTTGTTCCAAACTCAAGAACCTTCTTTTATTCCTCTTCTAATGAATAATTAGTCTTATGATTAGAAAATTCTAAATCTTCTAAAGTACTAGTCTGTTCAATCATTCATTTAAAGTAACATCTAATTTTCTTTCTTGCCCTCCTAACACCAAAAAGAATTGTTGGTATGCTAGGATTATTGCTCTCTTTGAATGTAATAAACTTAGGTAACAAAGTTTCTTACTCTCCTAGCACCAAAAGAACTATTGGCACGTTAAGACAGTCAAGCTTATGAACTTAGGCAACAAATTTTCCTCCTTTGAGCACCTAAAAGAACTATTGGAGATTGTTTGAGACACCAACGATTTGGCCTCTAGTCCTGTAGATTTGGGGTCACAGGATGTGAAGGTGTTCTTCAAATAGGGTTTATGTGCTTGCTGGTGTTCTAGAGACACAAAGGCTTAGATACCTTGAAATAAACTCAGTAGTTATGCAATGAACTAAATGTGAGTGTGTTTGTTGTTGTAAATGTTGAAATGCTTGCGTTTATGTATGAAACTGTAACTAACTATCATAAAGAAATTCAACTAGCTTTGTCAAATATTATGAGTTATTAAAGATTCTTATTTTATCAAATCACTTAGTCTATATAGTCCCTATAGTACATTACACATAATAAACAAAATTTCATAAAAATTTTTGAACACAATTCTTCCAATCTACTCCTAATTCCCCTAAAGAGAAAGTTCCATAAGAAAACTAGAAATAGAGCGAGATTCAATGGGCTTTAAAAAGGGAAAAGAAAAGAAAGCAAATTTTTGTGGGATCTGAAATGTTTAAGCAAGATAAATTGACATGAGGAAACACTTCGCAATAAATCTATTCAAATTTAATCTATTATGAATCGTCGAAACCTTCTAAGCTTAAAAAACAATTTTATAAAAGATACTTTTATTTAACTACCAAAATGCTTTGTAAAAAACAAGATACAAGCTTCTATTTGGCTAGTTAATATTGGTCAAGAATTGCAAAAAATAGAACTTCTAGAAAAATTTAACAATTTCAAGATTGCAATATTAAGCCAATAAAAATTAAAAATAAAGAAGCTATTTCAGTCATCTCAAAGTATCAAAGATTTTCTAGATTCCCTAAACTCAAACATGTAATTTCTATAAGAAATTCCTATTAAATTGCTCAAGATGCTTTTCTAATACAACATAAGCTTTTATTTGGTAAACCTTAATAGAATTTTAATATTGCGCAAAAAATAGAGCTATAAAGACAACCTAGAAAAATCCCAAAATTAAATTCCAAGCATGATACTATCTGGTGAGCCACGATATCGCATCTATGATATTGTGGCCTTCCATGTGATATCACGTACACGATATTGTGGCCTACGTCGTTGCCTATAAATAAGAGGCATGCGCACTTGGTTTGCATAGTTAGTCTTAGTCGCTTACCCAAACTCTTGCCTTTTATCCTTCTCAGAGTTAGAATTATTTCTCCATGCCTGCAGTAGGAGTCATAAAGTGAACAGATATTTATTCGAGCATTGTGTACTTGAGCACATCTTGTGTACGACAATAAAGATGAACTTTGTGATAAAATTTCCAGCATTCAGAATAGATTAATTAATGTTAATTACTATTACTTAATGCTTTCCTTAGTTAATTAATGATTCTCTCTCACCCTACAACTCTCCTAATTAAGCACACATGGTACGATCACTTCGAGCATGTGTGTAACNGAATTAGTTACTTAGATATCTCTCTCCTCCCTTTGTAGCACCAAGCCAGAAAACATAAAAATATATAAAAATCATATACCTCAAGTTTACTTAACCATACAATCATGCTATACAAGTAAGCTTGGGAAGACAATGATTGACTAACCCATCCTTGTTACACAAAAGTGCATAAGCACTTTGTCCTTAGAATTTGATCGGATCATACGTGGATGCTCGTATTCGTATGATTGAGTGTAGGGATACCTCATCGCTCACCATTGGAACCATTGCTGGGGACTTTGTTGATTGTGTGCTAATTAGAACTTAGAAAATCTTTCTCATTGTTGGAACGAACCCTTAGGGTTGGTTACAAGGAAAATAATAATAATATATAATACATTGCACACTGAATAGACAATCATGTCTCCTTCTTCATACGAAAGTGTTTCATCACCTCGGTCTGATACAGGGAACAATCAGAGGCATAGTACACATGATAATCTACCAGTCCCTTAATAGTTTCACATGGCATACGTTCATCCTAATGAGTATATACCAAAATTTACCTTTATCCTCCACCAAGATGAATAGTTGTGTTGGTGTGATTTAGGGGGGGGGGGGGTGTCGGACCCCAAAAAGAGAATTTTATTAATTAAATGAGAATAAGTACATGATCAACATCTGAACATATTGATGGATAAATAGGGAGAAGAACAATGACAACTACGCTTGTTGAAAGAAAACATCTTGAAACATAATCTTTCTCAGGGTGTGGGAGTACATGCCAGAGAAGGGAGTACATGCCAAAGAGCTACCTAATGCTGGGAATCCTTAGGAACTGCGAGTTTATAAGACCATGAGAATAACAAAGAGCTCGAAATGCTCAAAATTATGATGATAACACACTCCGATGTAGCAGATCGAGATTGGAAAGAGTGCACGAGTTGGTGTATCTGCTCCAAGGCTGCAAACAATAAAACAACTGATTAGTATCCAACTTTAACTTAGAAGTATGAGATAAAATTTGGAAATGCACAAGGCGAAGAATTTGAGATTTTTCCATAATATTTAAATGGTTAGAGTTGGACGAATTAGTGTTCTGGAAAAGAGCAGTGCATCTGCGCTTCCATATAAAGTAAAGAACGAGGGGCCTAATAACTTTCCAAAGAAACAGAAGGTCAGAAGAGGGGGTGGACAAAAAGCCGAATAAGATATCCTCATGGGAAAATGTGCACAAAGGAAAAACGTTAGAAACCCATTCCTCCTGATCACTTTTTTTTGGGCATGCTTCTTCATGATCTCACATGAATTGGTATGCAACACTTACAAGTAGAGTACGTTGTGCATGATCATGACTCGAGAGAGTATCGACCCACGGAGGCACAATGTCAAAGGGATTTACAACAGGAGAGACGTTATGAATCCATGAAGGGAAAGTTGTTGTAGAATGTCCCACATTTCCTAAGTGAAAATGAGGGTGGTGAACCTACCTCAAGTAGTCGCCCACACAATGATGTTCCTCTCGTTGACTTTCTTCAACGGGTTGTGTATTAGAATCTTCACTTAACTATCCATAACCTGAATTTTGGTACCGAAAAACACAAAGGGTCTGAAAAAAGAACACGAACACATGACAAAGATGGACATTCTGATCATAATCGCGATCAAGGCCATGACCATCGAAGAGAAGGTAACGGGCACCATCGTGGTGATGGTCCTCCTTCTTCTCCACCTTCATCATCTCCTTCACCCTCTCCTTCAGGATCTAGGTGTAGTCATAGAGAAAAAGACCATGAGGATAAGGGTAGAAAAAATGAGAGTCATAGATGAAACAATTAGGAAAGGGGACGAGGGCACTCTAGAGAATCATAGCATGGAAGAAGGGAAAGTATGGAACAACATAGGCATCATAAACACCATAGACGGGAAGATCATGATGAACCCCTACTCACTAATTAAAGTATGATAAACATAACTAAGGTTGTTAGAATCCCAAATAGGCACAAAAAAATAGTAGGATTAAGAGATTAGACATGAAAAACATATCACGATTTGAAGGGGGATATAGCATTGATCCTCAAAACCATCTACAAGAATTCCATGATGCATGTGCCTTACAAAACATAGAAAATGAATGGCAAAATCTAAAGTTGTTCCTGCGGATACTAGTCAAAGAAGCAGAGAGCTGGTATCGGTCCTTAGAACTGAAATCCATTTGTAGGTGGAGTACCATGTTAGAATTGTTCAACAATAAGTACCAAACATACTCCCGAGTGTCCAACCTGCGAAAGCAAATCCAAGTATGGAAACAAGGAGGGCATGAACCCTTGGATGCTGCCATGGGTCGATATTATGCACTGTTACATCGTTGTCCTAGCCATGGTTATTTGTAGAGGGATCAACTACACCATCTCATAGATGGGTTTAGGCATGAAACACGAAGAACCCTTGGGACATATGCTTAAAGAAGGCTATCTGAGCTTAGGACCCATCAATTACAAAGATTATTGGAGCAAGTTCCTAAAGAGGAAGGTGAGCTAAGGAAAAGAGAGAGTGAGGAGGAATATAATAGAGATCCTTCCCTTCGAAAGAAGGGAGTAAGATTTTATGAGGATGAAGAAGAGTCACCACTCGAAGAGATGGCGAATAGGAAAACTTTGCCTATTCAAAAGTTGGCATCGAAAGTATCAGCAAAGGTAGACCAAATGTGGGCCTCCATAGATAATAGATTTCAAACCATTCTCAAAATAGTAGAGGAGTCTAGAGAGCAAAGTAGTGAATAGGAAAAGAGAAGAAAGAGAGAAGCGGAATATGTATGCAACAAGGGTAAGGACAAAGTTACCATCATCGAAGAGGTTGTAGATTCAGATATAGACAATGATAGTGGATGTGAGATATGCCAATACAACCATCCTAAGGAATGTTGCCTTATAATCTCACATCTGCAGGAGTCTGGGGTGTATGCACTCAACCCATGATTGAATAAAAGGCAAACACCCCGAAGGTTACCTTATCCCCAAGGTAACCCAAGACAGTTTCACCAACCCTTAACGTATTATCTAAGTGGAACTCCACCACAGCCACCCTTAACGTATCATGGGGAATGCTACCACCATGGTAACAGTATCCTTACTATCAACCTGATGTGTATGGATATTATGTGCAGTAGCCAATCTCTCCACGTGACTCTACTGGTCACATCACTCCTCAACCTTACTACCAAACACATGAGTATTATATGACTCCTTCTTCTAGGGATGTTGTTTCATAAACATACCATCCTTCTCATTCGGCTACATCTCTTCCACCCTTAACTCCATTACCACATGCTCCAGCCATGCAGGATGAGCTCCTTGCCTAGCCATAGTAATGCAATGCTACAAGGGCTATTAATTCTCACCCTACTGTTTGTCCAAACAATTGCACAAAGAAGAGACCTTTCTTTAGAACCAATAGTCCAACCAAGTCCTTATAGTTAAAAGTGGCTAATTCTTCAAACGCCTCATCACCAATCGAAACTTCAGAACTCCCTTCAACCCAAAGGCCACATTCAACGCATATGGTCATGTTAACTCATGTTGTCACTGATTGGATAAAAGTTGGCCATCTTCCTAGGAAATTCTCTGATCCTAGGAGTCCTCTTATATATCTACAGATTGTTGGGAATGAACCGTGCAAAGCTCTTTTGGATTTAGGTTTCAGTGTCAACTTAATCTCTCAAGAAATGTACAAAGCCTAGAACCTGCCTCCATTAAGAAAGAGTAACATTCGTTTAGAGTTGGCCGACCAGTCCATCATTGTCCCATTAGGACTAGTGGAGAACATTGTCACCACTGTTTGTGGATGATCATATTCAACTAACTTCCTAGTGATTCAAGTGAATAATGGCAAGGGGGACTTCCCAATCATAATGGGAAGGGCATAGCTAAGCATAATTGATGCGTGCCTAGCAATCCACGATCTTTCCTTGGAAATATCAAAAGAAAATATGTTTGGAAAGATCAAGAAGAAGAAAGTTCCATGCATCACATACAGTGACATAAGGTGTAATTGTGTGCAGAAGTCATGGTTTGTACCATGTTTAACATTGCCTACATGCAATCAGTGTGTCCAAGTGACTAATATACAAAGATGCCTGTATGTAGTAGCCACAAGACAAGAAGGCACCCAGTGGCTGACAACTAATCAAGAGAGCAGTTCAACTATATGCATGGAACCAATTGAGGATTTGACTTGCACTTACATCAATAGCATAGACACATTAGAGCAAGCCCATCGCCAACTTCCAAGTCTTGACATTAAAAATATCAATTGGGGAAAGTTGAAAATCCCTGATAAGTTTAAGTAGGAGCCCCTTGAGTTAAAATCATTACCCACTGGTATGGAATACACATTTCTCAAGAATGAAAAATTGGTAATTATTAATGCTAGGCTCACTTCTCAACAAAAAGAGAGATTGCTGAAAGTGATAAACAAATTGTCGAAAGCCTTCGCTTGGTCATATCCTGAATTAACTGGAATAGATCCTAGGATATGCCAACACAAAATTTACACCGATCCCTCAATGAAGCCTCGACGACAACTGCAAAGGCAACTTAACCCAAATCTTAAGCAAGTGGTTAAGGAAGAAATTGAACAACTTCTAAAAGTTGGGTTCATATAACCCGTTGCTGATAGTGAATGGGTTAGTCCCTTAGTTATTGTGCCTAAGAAGGGAGGTAAATGGAGGGTGTGTATAGATTTTAGGCTACTAAATATGGCAACATTTAAGGACCACTTTCCATTGTCATTCATCAACCATGTCTTAGACACCATTGTAAGGCATCGCTACTATAGTTTTTTGGACAGGTATAGTGGGTACAACCAAATTCAAATAGCCCTAGAAGACCAAGCCAAGACTACGTTCACTAGTCATTGGGGAACATTTGCATACAAACAAATGCTGTTTCGCTTGTGTAATGCCCCTACGACATTTCATCGATTAGTTCTAAGCATATTCTAGTAGCAAATAGAAAATGGTGTGGAAGTCTTCATCGATGACTTCTCCACCTCCGGAGAAAACTTTTATTAGGCCTTGGACTAGTTAGAGAAAGTACTAAAATGATGTGTAGAAACAAACTTAAGGCTCAACTGGCAAAAAATCCATTTAATGGTCCAAGAAGGCATCGTATTAGGGCATAAGATTTTGCAAACAGGGATATAGGTAGACCCCAAAAAGATTAAAATCATCCAAGGAATCACTCGACAACTTGAAACTGTAAAAGATATTCGGTCATTCCTTGGACACACTGGCTACTACAAACGGTTTATTGAGAACTTTTTAAAGGTTGCAAAACTATTGGTTGAACTAGCAAAAAAGGATGTACCTTTCGAATGGACCAAGGAATGCGAACTAGCTTTCCAAACTTAAAAACAGAAGCTCGTAGAAACACCCATTCTACAAGCTCCTGATTGGTCCAGACCATTCCACATAATGACTAACATGTCCAACTAGGCTTTAGGAGTCGTACTTACATAGTTAGATGACCAAAAAAATCCTTATTACATCCACTGTGCAAGTAGGAGTATTGATGGTGCACAACTTAACTACACCACAACAGAGAAATTATTAATGGTTGTAGTGTTTGCAGTAGAAAAATTTAGGTACTATATCTTGGGCTATAAGGTATTCGTGCACATGGATCATAGTGCAATAAGGTTCCTAATGAATAAACCAATAGTGAACCCTTGCATCATCTTGCATAAACCAATAGTGAGCCCTAGTGTTGGCTTGTAATCTTACAAGAGTTTGATCTTATAATGATTGATCGTAAAGGCATCGAAAACATAGTTGCTAATCATTTATCTCGGGTGCGATGGGACAACAAAGAGGATGAATATCCACTCTCTGATCATTTCCTTGATGAACTCCTCTTTGCAGGTGTAGTAACTAATCAATTGACCACAGAGACAAACTGGTATAGTAGTATTCTCACCTATCTCCCTACACAACAAACACTACAAGGGTTAGACATTAAAAAGAAACAACAATTTCTTCACCAAGCTAAGTATTTTATGGAGATCAATGGGAAACTTTATAAAGTATGTCCCGATGGATTGGTTCGATGGTATGTTCTCGAGGTGGATCAATTATGAGTTCTCCAAGACGCTCATGAGGGTCCTTGTGGGGGTCATTACGCTGGGAGATGAACAACCATTAAAATATTACTTGCAGAATATTATTGGCCTACATTGTTCTAGGATGCCCATCATTTTGTCCAATCTTGTGAGTGATGTCAACGTGATGGGGGAATGACTGCTGGAACGGAGGGTCCACAACAATGGATTCAACCTTTAGAACCCTTTAATATTTGGGGAATTGATTTTATGGGGCCTATTACATGAACATCCAATGGAAAAGCCTACATTATTGTTGTTGTTGACTACTTCACAAAATGGGTAGAAGTAGCCATCGTTAAGAATTGTACATCATCTACAGCTACACGATTTGTTCAACAACAAGTCGTAAATAGGTTTGGCATGCCGTGTGCACTTATTTCAGAAAATGCTACATACTTCACAGGTGAAAATTTTCAGAAATTAATGCAATGCTAGGGGTTGAGCACAAACTGACTACACCATACCACCCTTAAGTAAATGGTCAAGTCGAGGTCACCAATAGGGAGATTACAAAGATATTGACAAGAACTATTAGCAAGTATAGGAGAGATTGGATCACAAAACTAAATGATGCTCTTTAGGCATACTACTCCACATGGAAACTCCCTATAGGCTACTCTTCCTATGAGTTAGTGTACGGTAAACTTTCAACACTCTGTATTCAAGCAAAACTCCATACACTATCCACGACATGTGATCTCAACCTTAACCTTGATCTAGCACAAAAAGAATGGCTAATGAACCTTAACTTACTAGATGAGAATTAACTAGTTGCCCTATCATCTAACAAATTGCACAAGGATTTTAATAAACAATGTCATGACCTAAGGATTAGGAAAGTTAAATATCAACCAAGAGATAAGGTTCTCTATTGGAATCCCAAACATGTGCCACAACAAACTAAATTTCAAACGCTATGGGAAGGACCTTATATCATTCATGCAACTTTTTCTTCAAGGGCCATGATGATTTACAAACCTGAGAGCCTAGACAAGAAACTATTGGTCAATGTCCAACAAACCAAATGTTTCCATGAGCCTAGGATAGCTAGTACCAATGCTACCTCTATTGGTGGACAATCTTGCTCCCTATTTCGGATTACCTCCTACCACCTCAGTTATGGGGGAGACGGCCACCAATGCTAACCATTCAAAGCCTTCAGTTCCTTTTGTATTTTTGTTCTACACATTTTTTGTTTTACACATTTTTTTCATATTTACTTATTTTTTTGTTTTACACCATTGTTACCATTTTTACTATTTCTTTGTTTGACTTACTTTCATTCATCATATAGTAAGTGCTCATGATGATGGATTGTACTATAATAATGTTGATTGCTAATGTTTGGTTTTTACCTTTAATTTTCAATGCTGATATTAAGATATGGTTCTTTTGATAAAATAGGCAATGAGTCCATGTCGCCCATTCATCCATTCAACTCTGTGGTCTCCCTTGGTTTTGCAATTGTATTGTCCCTTTTTCTAAATAAACTTATTAATGAATTGGTGGCTTGATATTATTCAAACTGAGGAAGGACTCAATGGTTGAAAAGGGTGTGACTTCAAGGGGATTCGATAGGATGCTTTTCATGGGTTTTCTACCATTCTACCATTGATCAAATATTAGGATTTGCATTGTGTGGTTCTCATGTGAAAAAAATAAAAAAATAAAAATAAAAATAAAAAAATTGATGAGAATTCAAAGCACACCCCTTAGACATAATAAAGAAATATGGGCTACAAGCATTGGGTATGGCACAGGAAAGACATGTTACCCATGTCTGAAGGTTCCCTCTAACTACGGCCCTTTCTCGCTTCCTGATTCTCTATCTTTCTCTCCTTAGAATGGTGGTGAATCTTTGGGGAAGCATTCTTGTTGCTTCAAGAGGATGGATTGGTCAAGTGTATTGATGCGAGGTCACTAAATGTGGTTGGTTTTGAGTCCAGCTTTGGAATGAGATCTACTCAGTCACCTTAACCATAAAATACATAAGGGACTTTAAACAACCTTGCTCTTGGGATTCCATTCCATTTCCTACTCTCCATCTTTCTTCCCATTTTCCACCTGATTGACGATTTTATGATTAGTCTATATTTTTCTTGGAGTGTGGGAGAAGTCAGTAGTAATAGTTTTCATAGATGTAGTAGTAATCTGAGGAGTAGGAAACTTAGCAACAACCATGGATCTTACAAACATTTTAAAAATATTCTCTACACCTATTCCCTAAAAAAAATAACTCATATGTACATTGTGTCATGATTTCTTCATGTTATGGTTTCATGTAATTTTTCTTTTTGCCTTGCATAAAATTTTATGAGTCTTTTTTTTCCCCCACTCTAACATCCATGCATAGTAATCACACTAATCCTTGAACTTTTGAACCAAGAGCTCAATTTTTATGTCTTTCTTTACATTGCTCCTGGCTAGAAAAACCTTACCTTAGACACACCAATAGTAGGACTACTTGATTTCTTTTGTATGCAAGGAATTCCTATTGGTCAAATGTGCCTCTATGAATCCCTTGCGATCTTTGAGGCTTTTAACTTTGTTGGTCAGCTCCTTATTTTGCTTCCTTAATGCTCCAACCTTCCCCACAAGAACTCAATATAACATTGAACTTCCAAGAATGTTTTTTGCATAAGTTGTAGCATATTCTGTGGTCCCTTCATACAACTTATGTGGAACATTCTTAACATTTTAGGGTAAGGTAGGGAACTCATCAAATTCAAAATCTCGTGAGGGGTTCAATCTTATTTGGAAGCTACAACATCAAAAAAAAAAAAAAACAACAGAAAATAATTTAAAATGCTAAAACAAAAAATTATCTAAAACATTAAAAAAACAAAAAAAAACATGGTGATCATAAGAAAAAGAGAAAAATATAAAAATTATAAAAATTACAATATAAAAATTAAAATACATGAAAAACTTTAACTTTTTCTTACTAATATTAGGAGCTATATGTTGTAATCTATTTATCAGATCATCCATCATTTCATTCATGAACTCTATAGCTTATCTAGAGCCTCAATCCAAGGCTTGGCACGAAATATGGATGTAGATGCTTCTAGAGGAGGTTCACACCCAATAATATCTATAATAGTCAGTCATTAAATACAATAAGATAAATGATAAAAAATAATAAAAATAATAATACTAGAAATAAAACATAAAGCAAGAATCAAAACACAATTGGAAGTAGGGTTTCATGTCCATGCTATTAGGAAAACATCCACACAAACCTCTAATACTCTTAGTGATAATAGATAGTAATTCTCCAATTTCTTGGATCTTGGTGATGCATGACTTGAATGATATGCTTAGCCCAAGACATAGAGAGTTGGGAAACATAATGTAAAATCCATTTTCTATCTCTTTTGATCACCAAGAACTCCACAAGCTTCTTAAGATATGAAAAGAAGAATGTAAAATGTACCTGATGAATATTATCGAGGTTATTGTGGAGCTTTTTGATTTCATCCCTCAAGCCAACAACCAAATGCATAGTCCAATTAAACATAGTATCATTTGTGGAGCTTTTTGATTTCATCCCTCAGGCCAACAACCAAATGGATAGTCCAATTAAACATAGTATCATTAGTTCGCACCTTTTTCATTGTCTAAGCTTATTGAACCCCTAGAGTTTTCTTCCACGATAGTAACATAGGAAAGGTCCTCACATAGAAAAGGAGGTAGGTATCATTGACTTCCTTAACTCTACACTTGTTGAAAGTTAATGTTGCATCAGAAGAATAGTTAAGCCAAGACTCCATTTCCTTTTTATAACCTGTATCCTTTCCCAATCTAGTGGTGACCTTGGAAATTCTAGTAGGTATGCCAAAGATATCATTGAATAGTGATGCATTAATGCTTAGGAAAATGGAATAACCATGAATGTGGGTGATAAATTTGGTGATCCCCTCATCAAAAGAGTTAATCATGTTTACAAACTTGCATCAGTAACTATTTGTTAGATGTTCATAGAAGTCTTTTTTGTCAACCATTCTTGTGTAAAGTTTACTTCACCATGCTTGAGTTGAATTTTCTCCTTAGAACAACCTAAAATAATCACATCAACTGTAGACTTACACACAGAATCTGAAAACACAACATAGTTAACATGTTAGACCCTTAAAACCATGAAAAATTTCAAAAATCAAAAGGGACAAAAAAAACAAAAACTTTAAAATTAAAAAAAAAAACAAAACATACTAAAAAATTAATGGTTATACTAGATAACTTTAACTTACCAAGATTACACAAAGATAAGTCTTAGGATGAGTTGGTGCACCCACGTTTGGGTGAGCCCACCACTTGTGTACATGATTGGTGCACCCATGTATGATATCTTTTAAACTCAGATTTGAGCTGATAGGGCACTTGCATCCTCATGATCTCACCTTGCTTAAACTCTTCCAAAGTTGTTTGAGTTATAACTAAGGTTTAAGCATCTCTCACTAATTCCCTAGGATGTACCATATTCCTACAAGTACAAAGCATAAAAAATAATTAGAACCAAAAAAGGTAAGAGGAAAACAAAGAAAAATAAAGATGACAAGTTAAAATCAAATTTACGGGTCTAACAGGTAATGGTTTCTAGTGGATTTTGGAAGAGTGAGTTTATCCTATGGCTAATCATCAAGGTGTTATTAGCATTGTACTATGATTACTATGGCATCTCCCAAATCTGTGATAACTTGTGAACTCCTCTAGTATATTAGATGTTATTCCACCATAACGCTCTTTGGGTATCAAGATCATTAACCATGAACTTCAAGATGTATTTGGAAGATTTGGGCACAAGAGTTTATGTGATTATGCAAACAAAATTCATCACCAAGTGTGATCACATGATCACACCAAAATGTTGGATCAAATACAACAAAAACTCTTGGGCACTAGGTCTAAACCACATCAAAATACAATTGTCAATGCTCATATTAGGATTCAAAATATTTTGTGTGGCTATCTTAATGCAACATTGGGTACCAACCAACTCTACCATTGTAAAAATAGGTTTTAGCAAGGTCTTGTACATAGCCAAAACTCATAATAATTAGAACATAAGAAACCATGTAACCCTTACAACAAAAATTAATAAACTTTAAACCAAAATAACCACTAGCATGATAACATTGACATTAAATACAAAACATAAAAAATAATCAAATACACCAATGCAACTATCTTCAAAACATGAACCAAAATCTAGCCTTTGCATTTCAAGAATATAACCAAAACCAATTTCAACATGCTAATAACCATGTAACATAGTAAAAAATTCAATTTAACACTTTTACAAATAGTTAGTCTCAAAAGCCTTAAAATAAGTGTTTTCATAGATTGTTGGTAAGAAAACCACATGTTTACCAAACTAAAGGCCAAGAATGATAGCGTTGGGACCTAATTAGTGTAGTTTTCAAAAATTTATGGCCAAACAATTCACACAAGCCTAAATGTTGGAGATGTTGAACAAGTAAAATTAAGAAGTATGAAATTTCTTGGCTCTTGAAGCCTACACACTACCACATCTCCCCACAAAATGTTCCAAAACTTCTTAAAAGTTGAATTAAAAAGTATGACAAGTGTTATACATTGGTTTGAATACTTGAAAAA
Source organism: Gnetum montanum (assembly GCA_015680685.1). Taxonomy (NCBI): domain Eukaryota; kingdom Viridiplantae; phylum Streptophyta; class Gnetopsida; order Gnetales; family Gnetaceae; genus Gnetum; species Gnetum montanum. Next base: position 249,883 of record MNCI01014001.1, read on the forward strand.
CTTCACAATAACTACAACATTGTCAATCTAGGCATCGAAGCCAAAACTATGTACACAAAACCCAAATTGACCAATCTAGATTCTAGAAGCTCGAAAAAATCTTTTAAAAATTCCAAAAAATTATTTTTAGATGCATGAGCCAAGAACATGTTCCTAATAACCAACATTAATTATCAATGTTGTAATCCAAGCATATAAAAAATAAAAACTGTGCTAGTTTTAAATTGAAACTTTTACCAAAAAAACCTAGTTTGTAGTGAACCACTTATAGTAAATACCTTGAGAAAAATTCATAAAAATTTCAAAAAATTTCCAAAATCCCTATGAAACCTTTCTATGTTGTTTCCACCATCTTCCATGATCCAAAACGTTGACCATAAGTGCCAAAAAATTTAAGAACGCTACTAATTTTTAAGTAGAAAAAAATGCAAAGTTTTAATAAAACTGGCCAAAACACTAGAAAAAAGGTTGGGAAAAAATTAATAAAAATTAATAAAAAATCTAAAAAATATGATTCTATATTCATATTAGTCAAAAACCATCAAACAAAAATCCCACATAGTTGAAACTAGAAAAATTGCATCGTATGGACTCTAGAAAAAATGTTAAAAGTGAGGTAAAATTGATGAAACTAGTGTAAAAATGTTGAGCACAAGTTTTGGAAAAAATCAAAATCTTCCTCAATCCATGGAAAAAATCCAAAATCTTGATTCCAATACAATAAACAATCCTATATCTTTCATTTGGAATATATAGATCAAAAAATTTCAACTTAGGTAAGCGTAGAGGTGGAAAAACATTTTTAGAAAACTAGGAAAAATAAAAAAAAATTATGAGAACTTAGTACCTAGTAGATCTTGATAAAGATCCTTCTCCCATAGTAGGATATAGAAGCCTTAAAACAATGGTTATGGCCTCCTGTACCTCTTCTAAAACTGGATTTCAATTGCTTCATGTGATCTTCCTCACCATGATTTTGAGAGCTTCAAACCTTCATCTCGATTAGAGTAGAAGAAAAGCTTCAAACTCGTTGACTTGCTACACCAATGCTGTAGATGGAGAGAGTAGACACCAAGATGGTTGAGAAGATGTGGTGGGCTTAGTTTTTCAAATTGCCACTCTAGGTTCTAAGCACCATGTAACGACGGAAAACGTCGGCAGCTGGAAAATACCGACCAAATCCCGTGTACACAGTTTTAGCCACGGACCCGTGCGAGGGCTATGCTGGAAAAACGAATCCGCGGCGCCCTGAACGGTCTTGTCGATCAGACAGGGACTTACTAATCCGTAAACCGATGAATATTTCGTAAAAAAAAACGATCTGATTCGAGGGATCATAAAACGAGGGGAAAACGATGTAGATGGGTTGCAACGGTGATAACGCTAAATACGATAAAAGGAGGTTGACATAAGAGAAGCACGTAGTTTCAAGATCTGTGCTTTGACTTGAAAAATGTATATTTTGTATGAGAAATTACATTGGGGAATCGACGATTACTGGATGTGAAGCAAGCACAAAACAACAAGCAAAACGGCCTAAACAGAAGTCCGATCTACCTCGTGGGCTAAAGCCAAGATGCAAGGAAGGCCAAGATCTGACGTCTACCGATCAACTGTTTCTGACCAATAGAGTCTTCCCAGCAGAATGCTTACTCTTGTCGCCGGTGCTCCAAGCAAACTGTGCTCTGTTTTTGTTGTAGGGTGATGCTGTCAACAATTGCCAAAGCGCTGCTCTCTGTATCTCTGCTCAAAAAGTGACCAGTGCTCTAGTGCTCAGAAAAATGCCTTTGTTTCTCTGATTTGCCAACCCCTGTATCTTTGTCAATCGAGGTATTTATAGGCCGCGATGCTCCATGGAAAAGATGCAACCCTGATGACGTGGGTCCCGGATATTTCGGGTTCCGTTGACATGACCATTTTAAGTCAGACTGTGACTACGCACAATACGCTCGTTTGCGTGTTGTGCGTGTGAAGAGCAGGTACATGTTGAGCGTGTTTCAATTGCTTTCAGGCTATATTACACTCATTCGCGTTGTGTTGCGTGTATGAGCATAATCCGGTATAAAAAAAATAGGCTCAAAATTGTCTTACACTCACTACGCAGCTGCGCGTAACGAAGCGTAAACAATGTCTAATTTACGCTCACTA
>MNCI01014001.1:273087-286640 GCA_015680685.1 Gnetum montanum
AGGCAATGAGTTTACTTCATCCATCCATCCACCAGTTTCTATGGTCTCTCTCGGCTTGGGAATGTACAGTCCTTTTCTAATAAGAACTTTAACAAATCAGTGACTGGGCATTTCTCAAACTAAGGAAGGACTCAAGGATTGAAAAGGGTGTGACTTCAAGGGAACTTGATGCTTTTGTGTTGGCCATTTTCTTGGGTGCTTGGATGTTTTCTTCTTGAGTTTTCTTGTCGTTTTGTTGTTACCCAATTATCGGAAGCTGGGACAATAAAAATAACAAAGTCTTTGCATGGTGTGGTTCTCACGCATAAAAACACAAAACACACAAAAAGAAAAAAAACAAAAACAAAAAAAAAAGAGAAAGGAAGAAAAATCAAAGTGAGAATTCAAAGCACACCCCTTAGACAAAATAATTCCTTGGGCTACAAGCATTGGTTATGGAACAAAAAATGTTCTCTCTAACTAAGGCCCTTCTCGCTTCCCATTCTCTCCTTGTTTCGTCGGAATGGTGGTGACTCTTGGAGAAGGCATTCTTGTTACTTCAAGAGGATGGATTAATCATGAAACACACAAGGGGCTGTACACCACCTTGTTCTTGGGATTTCATTCCATTCTCTTCTTTCCATCCTTCTCTCCATTGTTCACCTCATTGCCAGTTGTATCATTAGTGTATATTTTGGTGAATACATTATTTTCTTTTTGGTAAATTCTTGTGGTTAAGACTTTAACTCTTGTTCCAATTGACATTTCTAGAGCCTATGGACTCTTTGAATGTGGGTTTGTCAGGGCATTAAGGGCATGAGCCTGCTTTGGGGAGGACCCACTGACATTCCTATTTGGGGCACTAGTTAAATTCTTTTCCCTAACATTTTTGCAATTATTTTTATTTTGTTCATTTCCATATTGACGTCCATTTCATCAATGCTACAGTTGTCCATGTTTATCTATCTTTCTTACTCCTTTTTTTCTCCATTCTAATGCTACGAGAGGTTCGTGATTAGTCATGGGGGTAAGGAGCCGATTTTTTCGATTTTCTCCTAGCCCCGATTTTTTCAATTTTCTCCTAGCCCCGATTTTTTCAATTTTCTCCTAACCCCTACACCTTCGATAGTCATCATTAATATATTTCCAAATCCGCAATCAGCCAGACCACAACCTAGCCAATGGACTTACACCAAAGCAAGGTATTAATTACATGATGATTCATTTACCCTTGCTAATACACGATTGTGTTGTGTGTGCAGATGACAATCATGCAACAACGGACTAGATCTGGAAGGAACACTTAGAATGGAACAGCGCTGAAGCAGCTATGCAAGGAGCAAGAACGATGGTGCGCTTATCAATGGACAACGAAAGACACAATCTTGGCGTTGGCAGTAGCAACACTTCTTTCTTTCTCTCTTTCTCAAGCTGCTAAATAAGGCCTGATGTCAATGTAATAAGTTGTTCACTCTTGTTTTCATGAACACTAGTTTTGTCAAGTCTTGTAATGAAGATCCGTTCACATGTCATCCCATTAGTTCCATTCACCTCAATAATCCCATACCTTTCCAATATTTTGTAAGGAACTCGAGGACGAGTTTTCATTTAGTCATGGAGGTATGATGAGACGCGATATCGCATGGGCCGCGATATTGCGTATGCGATATCGCAGTCGTTGCGATATCATGGTGCACCATCATATCTATAAATAAGAGTGGCTCTCCCTTGTTTCATCATCCTAGGCTAGAAGTAGGAAAACTCTGGCAAATTGATCACTCCAGAGATAGAATATTTTCCATGTGCCTGCAGTAGGAGTCCTAAAGTGAACGGATCTTTATTCGAGCAACATTGTACCTGAACACAAGTTGTGTACAGAAATAAAGACAAACTTCCTGGATAAACCTTGTAGTGCATGGAATAGGATTTTATTTAATGTTATTTATTGCTTTCTCTCTCACCCTTATCTCCTAGTAATGCAGAATGAGTACGACTTGATTACGGGCATTTAAGGATGTGTACGGATAATCAAGGAACAGATGCTCATCACACTTAGGCTAGATTAGATTCTCTTACCCTTTCCTCCTAGTTAAGTGCCTCAGTATGACCACTTCGAGCACGTGCGTTACGCGTGGTGATCCCAGAAACGATTAGTGTTTGGTAGCCACGGTTGCATTGGTTCAGGGTGTGTACAGTAAGTGGGAATGGATGCTGATGCTAGGTAATTTAGACTTAGTTCATTAGTTAGAGTTAGTAATTAGTTTCTCAACCCTTCACCTCAATAGCATAGGAGACATAAAACATAAAAAATATAAAAATCATATACCTCGGACTTAACCATACACTGTGACAACTACAAGTAAGTCTAGGAAAACAACGAATAATTAACCCTAAGTGTTCCATGGGGTGTGTAGGCACTTAGTTTGTGGAGTTCGACCGGATCACGCATGCTACGCTCGTATTTATATGGTTGAGTGTAGGGGTATCTTGCCACTCATCATATACTAATTGATTGGAAAAAATAGGAATTTGCAACAACTCACAGTATTTGACAAATTCAACTAAATTTTTTTTATGATAACCAATTATAGTTTCATATACAATCCAACCATTTCAACATTCAGAGCCGCAAAAACATACTCACGATTAGTTCATTTCATAACTATTGAGTTTATTTGTAGGTATCTAGGCCTTGGTGTTGCTAGAGACTAGCAAGCACCTAAATCATATTTGAAGAACATCTTTGATCCTGTGACCCCTAGTCATGAGACCGTGAGGCTCCCAATAGTGGCGGTTCCAAACAGTCACTAACAGTTCTTTTGGTGCTAGAAGGAGGGTTGAAAATTTTTCCTCTAAGTTCATAAGCCTAATAGTCCTAGCACTCCAAAAGTTATTTGTTGCTAGTACAGTTTAAGAAATTAGATACTATTTTTAGTTAATGACTAAATAAACTGATAGTTTGGAAGATTTCAAAGGTTTCAAAGAAATTCTTAATTGTAAGACTAATTATTCTTTAGAAGAAGAATAGAAAAAGGTTCTTGAGTTTATAATAAGTAGTGGAGTAAAGACTAGAAGGATTAGAAGATCATGTCTTCTATTTGGTTTATTAGTCTATAAGAGCAAGTTAAAGAAGTATAAGATTTCAATGATCAAAAGGAATTCTAATAGAATGGTAAATCCTTGGCAAAGAGTTACAGCATTAGGATTTCAGAGCTATAATGATATTCCTAAGGTAGTTTACAAATATTTTTTTGAGCCTTTTATTCTCAGAAAAGCTTACTTGGCTAAAGAGTATATTCACATGTTTGAGTTAGTTNCGGAAAAGCTTACTTGGCTAAAGAGTATATTCACATGTTTGAGTTAGTTATGGTTCATGCAAATGTTCAACATCAAGATTAAGCTTGTAGATTGTTTGTAGCAAATTTAAAGAAGATGGCTCAGATTTAATATTCAAACTTGCCAAGCAACATTATCACAAGTTAGGATGATATGAAAAGTATTTTCTTAGCCTAATTTGGAAATCAATTAGATAAAAAAAAATGATACTATGAAAGGAGTGAAAGAGTCAATTAGAGATTTTAATATTAAGTTTCGAAGAATTTGTGGACTCTTTCAGTGACTATATAGACCATCAAATGAAGTGCTTAGAGATACTTATGTTAAAGTTATGAATCTAGATATTTCAATCTAGTTTATAAGAACTTCAAACTTGCTAACATTGAATGATTACTTTAGTAATGCTATACAATTAGAAAAATAAATGAATTTGAATCATGAAGAGATTATCATAACTCAAAAGAAGAAAAAGAAAATGATGATTCCTATCCAAGATTTTGCTCAATTTAAAGCATAACCAAGACCATTTGGTGTTAAGATAGAACAAGAGTTTAAAAGTAGAGAATAAAAAAAAAGGGATAGTTAACATAAGACTTGTCCAACAAGGTGGTTAAATTAGAGAAAGCTTTGGTGAAAGTTAAAATCAAAGAAAAGAAAAATAGAAAAAATAAGCATCAAGATACTAAGTTAATAGAAGATGAAGATGAAAGTGATGTTGCTATGTCCAACTTCCTTGATATTGAATTAGATAATGAGTTATCAAGTGTTCGTTATGCAAGTAAATATTCTAATGGATCAAGTGATACCCCTTCCCTATTAAGTTATAAAGAGGATACATCTTTAGATGAATAGTGTAATAACAATGAAGAAAATGAATATAATCTATGGTCAAATGAAATATTAACTACTTCTAGAACTTTGAACATCATTTTTGATCCATCTACTAAGAGAAACATTTTTAAACCAAGTAGAAGAGAGAAGAATAAAAATAAAGAAGATCAAATAGAGTAAAGTACTCAAAATCAATCTTTAAATAAATGGATGAAGAAGCCAAGCTTTTATGGAGATGAAGAATATGACTTAATTGAAGATCTTAAACATGTTAGGGCAAATATCAACATATATCAATTGTTACAAATAGGAGATTAGCATAGAAAAGCCCTAGAGTATATTAAAGGTAAAAAGAGATTTGGAGAATTAGAGTTAAGCTGAGAAAACTAAAACTAGCTATGATTGTACTCTTGATAAGGAAGCTCCTCCTTTTCTTTTGACAATGAAGTTAAAGGACAAGTATCTTCATAATTTTTTAGTTGATTCTAGAGATATATCTACATCATGTCATTATCTACATGCAAGAAACTTGATTTGATTCCTAAAAAATCAAATAAGAAGATTGTTCAAGCGGACAAAAGTAGAGTAAAGATTGTGGATCAATTGTCAAATGTTCTATTAGAAATCTCTTCTAAACCACATATCAAAAGTAGAGTAACTATTAAAGTGGTAGATATACTAGATTCACATAGTATTTTGTTGAGCAGAAGTTGGAGTAAGAATTTTTCAGGTTACATATCAATGGATTACTCACGTATGCGGCTAACTTGGAAAGGAGAGCTAAATCAAATATATGTTTATAGTGAACCTTTGATGAATCTTTTATGAATGAAAACCATAGATCCCAAATTTCCTAATGAACATATGACCCATAGTTTTTGCACTTTAACAGAGCTTCAAAAACTCATGGGGCCAGTGCTAATGCCATCATAACATTTCCATTTGGTGAAATCCAAGTCTTTGCTTATCATTTCAAATTCCCATGTACTAACAATGTAGCACTGTATGAGGATTTGATTAGAGGAATGATGGTAGCTCATGACCTAGGAATCAAATGCTTGATGATCAAAGATGATTCACAACTTGTGGTTAACCAAGTAACCAAATTTTTTTGCATGTAAAGCCTAATGTTTGCAATCTTATTATGGCATGGGAAAGAAACTAATACAATAATTTGTAGACATTGATATCCAACATGTACCCCAATTCAAGAACATGCTAACCAATGCCATTACAACCTTAGCTCTTAGTGTGACACCTAATGTGTTTAGTAACTTACCTACCTTAACCATGAACTGTGCTATTCCCATCACACAAAGTACTAAGGAAGACTTTGTAGCCTCTCTTAATACCACCCGTCCAAGGGAATGGTAGGACAATATCAAGTTTTACCTTATGTAGAGTGAATCTCCACAAGGCTTGACCACTTCTCAAAAGGATGTTGTACGTAAATGGTCAAAGCAGTATGTCATAGTAGGCGATAACACATTACGTCGATGGTCTTACAATGACATATTGTTAGTATGCTTAGGCAAAGCCAAAGCCCGCATAGTCCTTAAGTAAGTTTATAAGGGTATATGTGGAGGACATATAGGACTTAGAGCCATGGATGCCAAGATTAGAAAACTAGGCTATTATTGGCCTTATATGGAAAATGAATGTCTAAATAAGGTTAAAGCCTATGAAACTTATCAATAGCATAGTAACTTGATACATGTATTGCCAACCAAGTTACATATCACTCATATCACTTGGTCATTCCAATGGTGGGGGTTGGATATCATTCGACTTATAATGCCTAAGTCTTCTATAGGGCATCGTTTTATAATCACTACAACTAGTTTCTTCACAAAATGGGTTGAAGCTATTCCCCTAAGAGAGAAGACATCTTAATAAGTCTATAGCTTTATACTCGATAACATAGTAGCCTATTTTGGCATACCCATAACCATAATTACCAATAATAAACCATAATTTAGTAGCCAAGAAATGAAGAACTTTTGTCATGACCTAGGTATTAAGCATGCATTTTCATCACCATACTACCCTCAAGCCAATGGACTAGTAGAAGTTAGCAACAAGGCCATTGTAAACTTGCTTAAGAAGATGTTGAATAATAGTAGATGCAAATGGCATGAGTAGCTTTTCCATGCACTTTAAGCCTATCAAACCTTAATTGATGTAACTCCATATAGCTTGGTTTATGGTTTTTAAGTTATTTTACCTCTTGAATTATAAGTTCTGTCACTACAAGTAGCCTTATCGAACTTTATCAATGATGAATAGAATAAAGAGTTACAGATCATGGATTTGGACATGATGGAGGAGCAATAGGTGTGAACACTTGCTTACATCAAGTGATACCAGGAGAAGTAAAAGAAACAACACCATCACAACCTGAAAAAATGAAAGATCAAGAAGGGAGACCTTGTCCTCAAGGCCATCCATGAGCATGTGGACAAATTCTAAGCCAACTAGGAAGGGTCCTTTTTAAGCACCAAGGCCTATGGAAATGGAGCCTTTTGGATAGCAGACATGGATGGGAATGACTTGCCAATCTGATCAATCATTCCTATCTAAAGCCTTATTACATCTAATACATCTTCTTGCCAGGAACCAATATCGACATCCATGACCACAATAACTAGCAACAAGTGAGCCAACATTTTCATTTCTTACCTCTTTTTGCATGACAATTAAATTGAAAAAATTTGTAACATCAATAATGCAAGATGCATATTCCTTTTGGTTGTAACCAATTGTAGCCTTTAGTGATGGCCTTTTAGTGGTGTTTTGTATTCTTTATCGATGTCTATCAGGATAATCCTCTAAACATCGATAAAGAGGGGCCAATCAAACACCACTAAGAAAACACATATGGTAGTGTGTAACCTTCACCCCCTAACTTGAGATAAAATTTCATTGTAAATGTGAGAATAGTAGCCCATGAGCTACAATCTTGCATATTTCAACTTTTTGAGACTAAAAAATGCCTCATAAGTTGTTACTGCATCACTTCCCAAGTAGGAAAAGTGCTATTATGTCTATATATGGCTTGGGAAGGTCAAAAGTACCTTGGGAACTATCAAATTTGGAATTTTCATGGGTTTTTGTAGAGGTACATCTTAAACTATGTAGAGATCATCTACTCCCAAAGGAGATGGTGTTGGATTTTTTCTTTCCAACAACAACACCCAAGGTAGTCACCAGAAAACCTAGTGTAACTACCGGATCAACATTGGTCTTGTTGGGCTTTCCATTTTCCCAGCAATTGCTAGTGTAGTCATGACAAGTTTCCAATGGTGGTAGCATGGCCAATTTAGTCATGCTAGATCTTTAGCAACTATAGTCTTGGCAAACGCAATCACCATGATTTCAGCAAACTTTAGCAACACTTAGCGTAGTCTCTAATACTAGCATAATTAAGGTGAAGGCTAGCGTAGTTACAAAATTTTGTTTACTATTCTTATTAAATTGATGAGTTTTGATAGCCTAGGTGCACTAAAACTTACTAGAAATGGTTAACAATACTAGGAATTATAATTGTTATGCCTATAGCTAATCTATCAGCAATCATGATAGTAATTTGTAGCAATGAATTTGCATCCTAAAAGCCTATAAAGTTCAAGCTTGAATACCATATTGAGGTTTCCAAATTTTGATTTCAAAAGATAGTTGTTCCAACATTCAGCAATTAGAACTCTTCAATAGTACCAAATTCTATTATTTTAAACACTTCTGGGTAATACCGAATCTCTACACCCAATAGCCTTTTACAACCTTGAAAACTTGAATTCTATTTGGTGTCTATGCTCAGCACTGAGATTGTTAGAGTGGTTCCATTGGAATAAAAAGTATGCGCCACTATTACCGCCATCCACAACCAAAGTTGCAAATCCAAACAAAACACTAGTAAGGAGTTACAAGAGCTTGGAACTAGGAAGTTCCTGGATTATCGAGTTCAACCGTACAATACACTCTTCCATCTCCAATAGGCTTCAAGATCCAATTAGGCCACCTTTTTATGCTCTAAGCACCAATATGTACTCTTTGAAATTTTGTTTACTTTCATTTTATAAAGTTCTTAGTTCATTGTAGTGTAGATTTATTTTCAAATTTACTTTTATGATAATTCATTTTTGTTCAAATCTATAATTCTACTCCTATTTTCAGTTTCATTTACACTTCATAAGTCCCTAAGTGATTAAAAAGATTGAACAAGATACCTTGGATCCTATTTTCAAAGGTCCTTGGGGTCCAAGGTTAAAACTCCAGTAGCTTAGGATTCTCGATTTTCTAGAGACCAAATTTTCCAAGCACTACACACTACACATTATCTAGTAAGGTTTTTGACTCTGTCTTCAAAATTGTGCCAATGTTATCAACAATATTACTTTCAATAGCTTGAAAACTAAGAGGAATATTTTCTAATTCAATCTAGCAAGGAATTTTAGAATAATTAGAAGAATATGGATAAAAATCCACTTTTCATTTCTAAGTAATAAAAGTATTATAATAATCAATAAAAAATGTAAGATATAATGATTTCTCAACTATTTCAAAATTTATTAGTTTGATAAGCAAAAAAGATTTGAAAAAATAGTAGGCATGCAAAAGATTAATTCTATAGCATTCAAGGATAGCCTGAATCACTATTGTAATACCTTTATTTTGGTGAACAAATCCAATAATCTATAGAAATATGTGTTGTAAAGTAATATCTTTTAGCAATGATTCATATAAATCATCAAGTAAAACAGAATTAAAATTTTTAGAAAAAATTCTTCATAGTCTCTATAGTTTGAGAGATATTAGCATTTTCTATCTTTAAATCATTCTTTGTTTAAAAAATTGCTGCAAAAACTTTGCAGAAACCCTCAAGATTGACAAACCCAAGGCACTTGGAATTGGGATTGCTCTACAAAGTTAATTTTAAAATTATGTAAAGTGAAACAAAGAAAAAGTATTTTCTTTCACCTATGTCTCTAAAGTCATCATCATCATCATCCAAGTCATGTCCCAACAAAATGGGGTTGGCTATATAAGCTCTTTTTCATCATTTATCTCTATGAAAAGCTAGATCTTTATTTATTTGTAGTTTCTTCAAATCATCTTCAATCATGTAATGATTACACATTGCCTCTAGGGAATGCCCTAGTATATGCAAAATCTATAAAAGAAACTCATCCATGAGACTTGACAAGGTTTTAAAGTTGGTTGTCAACTTGATGTTAACCCTCATTCTTTTATATCTAGGTTTAGGACTAGCATTGGCAGAGCTAATGTAGTATTATAGAAAAATGGTGTTTATCCCACCTATCTCTAATTTTCTCTAGTACATTGTAGGAAAATGACGTTCATCTTCAATGCTATGTATATTGCATAGTCAACATATTCATTCTTCATAGAGGATTAGATCACATCAACATTGATGCAATCCCATCTCTCATATGATAAGATAAATGTGGTACCATTCATGCTCTACTAATTATGCATGCTCACTAATGAGGATGAGCCTAAAACTTCAAAGAGGATAGCTAGGAATATCCACAGAATGTGAAGAAAGCTCTCAAAGAAGAATAGGCAAGGGAGACAATCAACATTGAAGGAATCTAACTGTGATGTATATGATGTTAGCTAAAAATTAATCATTCATACATACAACAATTCACAGATATAAATAAAGGATCCACAAAGTCATAATGATGAAGTCATGGAATATATGTCTTTGATTTTGTATAATGATGTACCAATGAATATGTTTATTTGTTAATATGAATTCTTTTATCATTCAGTTTCCAAGATCCTATTGCATAAAGATGCTCAAATATCCCTAAAAGATAGTAGAATGATTCTGTGTTGAAACAAATTCATTATAAATTAATCTTGCTAGAAATTTGTGGTATCATATGCTAAATGCACAGAATAACACAAAAGTTACATGAATCCTTGAATATTTGCTTATGTTTAAGAAGCAAAGGTGCAATTACTAGTCTTCGAGATGCAAAATTCTTGGAGCTCATAAGAGAAAATATGAATAAGTGTGTATGTAGAATGTAATAGAAACAACTCAAAGGAATTCAACTAATTCATCTAGTACATAATACATGAAAAGAAATAGTTCTTTATAGGCTATTTTAAAGTTAGGGTTTTCTCTGTAACACTTGTTTGTAGGACCCTTAGTATAGTATTACGTTTTGTTATGGGCACATGTGTAACTATGATCTATGGTGTGGGATCAACTACATTATTTGCATTACATTGAAAATATAACGATAAATATATTAGGATATTATAGGGTATATGCCTTATGATGTTTATGTACATGATTATGCATGCTAATCTTATGGGATGTGTTAAACAGATATTATGAGTAGCAATGATGAAGGATTTGTAGGCAAGAGTAGTAGGTTGGTATGTGTTTATGATTTTTTATGCTTGTGCTACTATTTTATGTGTGATGATGATATGGTTATTCTTTTGGATGTTTGGTTATGCACTTAGTTTATAGATGTGATGTGCATGGGATAAGCTTGTTGGGGGTTTGATTGTGTTTCTACAAGTTTCAAGGAGTTATGTTTTGGGGGTCCCACGTGACTTAGTTAGGCAAGAAAATTAGAAAGTAGACTTATGAAAATACCTCTTTGAATATTCTATCATATTTTATTAAAAAAAATTTTTAAACATGAAACCTTTTTCTTGTTTATGGTGACTATTTCTTGTTCATTGGCTTTCTCCCATTTCTTGAAATCATGAGCTCCCAGGTCGGATTGGGTGTGTTTGGGAGCTAAATTTAGGTTGATTTTTGCTTCTAGCATTAGGATTTGGGAGCTTCTTGGTTTGAGATAGAGTTCTTCATGTATTGGTACTTCCTAAAATCATTTTGAACTTCTAAGATCTTTAGTTGATATCAATGAATTTCCTTTACCTTTTCCTTGTTTATTTTAGTAGATTTGTATGCATATGCATACGTGAGGGATGTATGGGATGGCTATAATTCAAATGTTTGCATGTTAGATTTGATATGATATTTAGCTGCATATGGCATGCTTTCATGTTGTGATGTTTCAACATGTATATGGTTTGTGACCAACCATTATGGGACATGCTTGGGAGCTATAGGGACCCCTTGCAATGGTCCAGCAAGTTGTTAGTTTGGATTTGTGATGGTTGCCTGAGTTGTTGAGTCAAATTTGGTTATTTCAAGCATTTAGTTTTTGAACATTTGTGCAGATAGTGGCNTCACGAGTTTTTGAGTAGCTAATCCCACCACTCCCTTAAGGACCCAATTCCACGCTCTTCCAACCTAATTTAGCTTCAAGAAAAGAAATATACAAGGAAATGAAAAAAATTCTCCCTCTATTAATCAATCTTAAATGAGAATTACTTCAAAAATGAGGAACAAAGCTCAACTCAACTCTCTCACATGTGTCCACTAATCCCTCTCAAATAGTCTCAAAGATGGCTTACACTTTGAGCACAGTAACTCAAGACATGAAAACACATAGGAGTCTCTTCACCTTTCCTAGGCTACTTTCTCCCTCAAGTGCTCTCACTCTTGCCTCTTACATCCTCTCTTGGTTACTCTTGAATACTATTTTCACTTCCTTACACTCTATCATCTTTGCCTTGACTTTTGACATCCTTTTATAGGCTTAGCATCCAACAGTTGGTCTTCCCGAATTGTCGCACCTTTAAAATTCTATCGTTTTGGCTACCTATGAGGGGCTATGACACACAACTTGCTTGTAGTTTGGATTGTAACCAACTACAACCCACACTAGTTTATAGTCTTAATGAATTCTTGATTCCTCAAGCTATTGTAAGTGGTTGTGGCTAACATGAGCTCACAATCTCATCCTATGAGTAACTGTGGCTCCCATGAGCCTACAATCTCAAGTTACTTGCATTGGCTTGCACTGGTAAAAGACTAGAGACTCAAATGCTAGTTTTTTTGTAGCTATAAGTGACTAGAGCTTGTAGTGATTCATACTCCTAATTGTAGCTAACTTTGACTCAAAACAGCCCAAATTTGCCTATCCATCTCCACAAAACACTTCCAAGACACTTTCGATGCATCCCAAACTCATACCATTGACTTTCTTAGACCTATAGATGTATTGAGAATGAAATACATGAAGAAGGTAGAGTGATGTTCTCATCATCTCCCTTCCCTTTAAAAATGTCATTTTGACCTCTCACAAGTTGGAAGGCATAATGCCTCCATGACTCAAGGCCATTAGACTCATCATCACAATTCTTGTGACTCAATGCATCAAAAGCATTCCAAGAATTATCATCACACCTCATTACAATGTTTCAAGTTTTGGTTTTGAGCTTGCTTGCTCTTGCAAGTTTGTTGTCATGCCCCACCACATTTCCAATAATTCATCATCACCTTGGAATGTCTTTAACTACATCTCTACAATGGCCCAAACTTGCACAAAGATGTAGCAAAAATCTAGAATAGGTACATTAGTATCCATTAGCAAGAAAGGCTTCAAAGCCTTACCAATCTTAATGGCAATTCTTCATCTTAAACTAATGGAATGCTCTTATTCTTTAAGCATCATTTATGCTCAATAGCAATCAAAACACCATTTTGAATTTCCAAATTCTTGAAACCATGTTCACATCAATGGAGAAAAAATTTAGCCCAACACTAACACAAGTGCCAAAAAGCATCATTAAGCATAATAATGATGGCAACCACTATGACTATCCATTATTACAAACATTTTTCTTTTCAATAACATGTATATGAAACTCAATGACATAATCCAATTCAAACGCATCACTTTCAACACCATAAATTATTTCATCATCAAGTATCACTCCTATCATTTACCCTCATAAATTCCCTTAAGCTATGAAGCATCAATGAGGAGTTCAAATCACAATTATCACTTTTAGAAAATGTAGACAATAATCTAGACCCCTGCTGGTTTTGAGTGATTATCAAAAAATTATTTTCCCCATCAAAATTAGCTTTATTGTCATAATTCCATGGCCTATCAAAGATTATATTAGCATAATCAATAGGCAACACATCATAAAAAATTTATCTTGAAATTTGCTCCTTAACTTGGTTGTAATGATTCTTCATCATCCAATACACTTTGTATGGATTAGGATGAAGAATGATATCCAAATGCAATAATTTCATAGCCTTGGAAGAGATCACATTCAAAGAATAGCCTTAAACATCACAATTAGTTCTAAATAACCTCTATCTTATGAAATCTTCATTGGAATTCATATTAGCAAAAAAATACGACTATTTTTTTTGGAGAAAAGTTTGGGTCATTATATTAATAGCAAAAAACTTACAACTCAAGATATACATCAAGCCTCAATGGGGCCAAAAAATGAGATTAGAAGATACCCTTGTGTTTCTCCCCTCACAC
>MNCI01014001.1:286810-304471 GCA_015680685.1 Gnetum montanum
AACCCACTCCTTGACACCCCCAAAAAAACTTGGAGTATTGGATCAAAAAACAATTCTGGACATCAATTAGCCAGCCAACCCCCACTCACCCAAAAATAAATCTGATAGCAATGAGATAAGAAGCTAGAACATACAGCCATAGCCTATAAATGAATAGGCATGTGCAAGTGCAAAAAGCCCTCTCCTAATAGTGGGCAACATTGAGAACCACATGGTGTCTCTCCAAGTCCATGAAAGCCACTGCCTCTTAAGAATTTTTGAAAGTTGCCTTCTTCCTTGCATACTCCTTCACATTTCCCTCCCCATCCATGTGCAGCTCTTAGCCCCTATGTCAAATATTCCATCAAAGTGTGTGCCATGATATGTTCCGCCTAATTTCCATGGTGACATACGGACATTTACCTTGTCATAGCCATGACCTAGCACTTTGCTCATGGGCACGGTCTAGCTACTGTTGCATCTAGGCAACCTCCTCTTCCTCTCGTGCCTTACGCCCCTGCACCTCCTCCTCCCTTAATTCTTGGAGCCTTGCTTCTTCTTGGAGCTATGTCCTCAATCTTTCTTGTAGTTCTACCTCTAAAGCCTCCCTAGCTGCAACCTCAACCAGGTCCCGCTGCAGTCACTCCTTCCCAGCCACTTCAATGTGTTGGCATTCCATCTCCTCCAACTACTGTTGGAAATCCTCTTTGTGCATTGCCCATCTAATTTTTCATATAGCCCTCTTCTCCTTCCATGCCTAGTTTGCCACCTCCTTGATAGCCTCAACTAGCATTGCATCCATTCAAGGAGATATCAAAGCCTTAGCAACCCTTGATCCCTCCTACACTAGTCAATCCTTGACATGGTTCCTCAACCCCTCCCCCTTGTTCAACCCTTGTGAGGGAGGAGCAGGCATCTCCTACTAAGAAATTTGGTAGCTTGGTTGACCTTTCTTGTTTGGCAACTCTAACCTAGCCTCATCCCCCTTTGAGTTGCCAGTTAAATCAACCACCACTAGTGGTGCACATCTTGAGCATCGATGCCCATCAACACCTTGCACAGGTGTACCACTATGTAGAGGAGGAGCCCCTATCCTTAATGCCCTCCAAAGTGTTAGAATCAACCCCGAATGATGCCCCTAAAGCTAGCACCATAGCGTATCCAAAAAGAAGTGTAAAAAATTGATGATGCATCTCAACCTCATGCAATTCTTGAAGGTTAAATGAGAGCCTTGAAGCTTTAAAACATTATTTGACTAGACAAAAAACCCCTTAACCACTTCTGCTGCATCTTGCTAGACCTCAAAGATCTTTTACTTAAGAATCTAGCCACTCCCTATCTTAGGAATTAGCCTTGAAAAGAACACCTCTACATCTTACAGACTGTGTCCCTTGGAAGGGATCACTTTACCCCCACTAACATCCCTAGCAACCCAACAATTAATTCCTCCATGAGGGCAATTTGAACCCCCTTGAATAGAGTAATGTCCCTCATCCAATTGGTAAATAAGGTCTCATTAGCCAAATTGGCTTCCCCTGGAGCAAGAGGAGTAGGTCGGCCCTCCCAACCTTGGTAACCATACCCCAAAGCACTAGGTTGGCCTAATATCCATCATAATATGGCTGGAAGGTCAGTGTCATCCCCATGGAAACTTGCACCACTTTCTATAGTCAAATTCCTTTACTAGCAATATGTGTCAGCGGTGGTAATAGCTTTAACTGAAAGATGTAATCAATCCTAGCCTTCTAAAGGGTCCATAAAATCATCACTACTTTAGAGTCTTCATCAATTTTTAAATCTTGCTAAAGGTTCACTGCACTGATAACCAAACCTATAAACTAGTAAGTGTAAATAAAGTGATGCACCAACTCCACGTTCGACATGCAAAGTGGACACATGGCAAAAACGTTCACCCCCATTACACTAACACAACCTTCACTGGAGTGGTAGAATTCTTGACTAGCCAAATAGATGTTTATATCTTTTTGGGCAAGTTTCCTTTTCATAACCCTCACCAACCTTGCACCACTGTATACCTGTGCTTTATTAATCACTGTAGGGAAGTACCTATTAACCTGGACTACAACATTAACCTCACATGTCTACAAAGAGCCCTCCAGATATGAGAGTTAGCCAATCTAGCATACATTGAGCATAGTTTTAGTTGTAACTATGTGGTAAAACAACGAAAAATGCAAGTAAAGTGTAACAAATACAAAGAAAGAGAGAGAGAAGCAGAACACCATCCCAAATGGGGTTGAGCGTAGTTAATACCAAAAGGAGTTAGAAGGTACACGGTGTACAAAAAGCATAGTGGATAGTGTATTCATAGTCTCCAAGGTGTTTGGTTGCAATGACTAGCATTCCATTGAGGTATTTTCATCTGCCAGGTTGGCCACTATGGTGTATGGTTGGTTGCAGTGTTCTATCAGGCTGTGGGGGTTTATGATGGTCTCCAACTTTGCCTCTTCTTAGTTTACCAAAATGCCTTTGGTTTTCTCCTAAGTGCTCCTTAGATTTGTCAACTCTTCAATTTTCTAACCTTGAAAACTTTGAGGATGTGGGTATTTATAAGTCTAGGGCTAGCGAAAAATGTAGGATGGCTGCCATGTGGTAGATAGGATAGTTGGAACTACACTCAACGTAGTCACAATTCATATGGTGTACTGATGGGGGCTAATGCTATTGTACTTTGCTATGCTCTGCCAAACTTTGTAAGACTGTGAGATTATGACTATGCTGCCAGCCACATGTGTGTGTGCTAAGAAGACCACAAGGTACCTAAAAAATGAAAGCCAAAGATTACACTTCATGGAACTACACTCTCCATGATCGTGTGTGGAATTGAGTGTAGTTACAATTTTGGGGCAAAAGGAGATACAAGAAAGAAGTATTTTGCCAACTACGCTTGTTGAAGGTGAGTTGACTACATTCTGGAGCTAAGCCAAGCATTGTTGCTGCACTATGAAGGTTTTTGGAGACTGTTTTGGCTTACTACACTCTTTATAAGAGGTTAACTATGCTTTGGGCTAGGGGAGAGCATAGTCTCAATACTAGTAAAATTTGTGAGAAAATGGGTTTTTGTAGACTATGCTCTCCATGAAAGGCTGACTACACTCTTAACTGGGGTCAAGCATAGTTTTAACACTTAGAAAAAATTTGCAAAATTGGCTTTCCTGTTGACTACTTTCTCTACGAGAGGCTGACTATGCTCTCTATGAGAGGCTAACTACGCTCCCTCTGGGATTGAGCATAGTGCCAACACTTAGCAAAAACTATGAAAAAATGATCTTTATGCTAACTACACTCTCCACGAGTGGCTAACTATGCTCTCATTTGCGGTTGAGTGTAGTGTCAAAACTTAGTCAAAACTACGAAAAAATGGCCTTCGTGCTATCTACGTTCTCCATGAGAGGCTGACTATGCTCTTAACTAGGGATGAGTGTAGTCTCAACACTTAGAAACATTTGCAAAAAATTACCCTTGATGCTAACTATGCTCTCCACGAGGGTTGACTATGCTCTTAACTAGGGAAGAGTGTAGTCTCAACACTTAGAAAAAATTTGCAAAACTAACCCTCCTGCTGGCTACGCTCTCTACAAGAGGTTGACTACACTCCCATCTAGGGAGAGTGTAGTCTTGATACACAAAAAACTTGTAAAACTAGCCCTCCTACTGACTATGCTCTCAACTAGGCTTGAGCATAGTATCAACACTTAAAAAATTTAAAAAACTAATCCTCATGCTAACTACACTCTCCACAAGAGGCTGACTACGCTTCCATTTGGGGAAGAGCGTAGTCTTAGCACTTAGAAAAATTTGCAAAAAACTAGCCTTTATGTTCACTATGCTCTCCATGAGAGGCTAACTACACTCTAAACTGGGGGAGAGCATAGTCTCAACACTTAGCCAAAATTTGTAGTCAAGATGCCATAGTCTAGGCTTGGTGATTTTTCATTGGGCCCTCTTTGTTGACATCTGGAGGAGTGGCCCGAGAGACATTGACAAAGAACAATAGACTTGGCACCAACATCACTCTTTAGTACCTAATCGAATGTCACTGCACCATGCTCAAGAGTGTTATGGATAGTAGCATGCTAGATGGTAGGTGAAAAGTAGGAGTAAAAGGTGTAGGTGATGTGCTCAGGAGGGGGGGGGGAGGGGGGGGGGAAGGGAGGTGAGGTGCAAATGAGAGGTTATGATGCAAGGGCATCACAGCTGATGATGACCATGGCACCAAAGTGGCTTGCCCTTGAAAAAATTGACCTCTTGTTGGAGTGCTTGTGAGAGAGTCAAGGTGTAGATCTAAGGTTGGGCCAATTGCAAAACTACTTTGCTAGTGGATTTCTTGGTGATGTGATCTCCCCCTTTTTGGTGGGGTAAAATTTCTTTGGACTTTGTACATTATTAAATGCTTGCTGCGAGGTGCTTCTCATCAAGTGAGTTGTGTATCACTAGATGGGATTTTCTTTGTTATTTGTGAAACCATGTTTTGTCTGTACAACAAGTGGTTCCTCCCCAAGATGACTTATGTTACATCTTCTTAGGCTTCGATCAATCAACTAAGGCTTTCCATGGGATGACTTATGTTACATTTGCCTTGGGTTCTACAAATTGACTTGAAGAGGATGCCATGTGGTCATAGCACGTGAGCATAAAAAAGGTTTGCAATCTTTGCTATACAGGAAATGAAA
Source organism: Gnetum montanum (assembly GCA_015680685.1). Classification (NCBI taxonomy): domain Eukaryota; kingdom Viridiplantae; phylum Streptophyta; class Gnetopsida; order Gnetales; family Gnetaceae; genus Gnetum; species Gnetum montanum. Next base: position 291,484 of record MNCI01014001.1, read on the forward strand.
GGATATCAAGATATAGGAGTAGATGTGAGTAGGCTATAACAGGATAATAGAAATATGCACTCTTGAGAGGTTTAGCTAGTCCAATCATGCACATCGAAGCAATGTGGTGACTTGCTGCTGTGATGAGATGCACCTTTGCACAAGCACCTAGGGCTTCATCCTGCAAACACAACTCTGAGAAGAAGGGAAAACCACACAATATATAAATAAATTATAGATGATGGAATGCAAAAGGCCATGTTAGTGACACAAGTTACATAGATTGTAAGTGCTTTATTCTAGAACTATAGTGTGCTTGCTTGCTTGGTGTAGAAGAAGAGTTGTAGTATGCTCACTCGCTTACTTGTAGAAGGATGAAAAAGGTTGTTATCACGAACCTAGTTTAAGGTCTTAGTAGATCATGGCTCTACTAGTATAAGGTCCTAGTAGACTATTGGGCCAAATTTAAGATCCTAGAAAATAGTGTTTTGCTAGCTTATAGTCCATGTGGACTACTTTATGCTTAGTGGATATGCTATGCTACTTTAGAGTCATGGTGAACTACCAGTTTAAAGTCATGGTGGATTGCTAGTTTAAAGTCATAGTGGATGAGTTGTGCTAGTTTAACATTATGGTGGATGATGCTTACCTTGCTTCATTAATGTGTAGTGCTACATCCTAGATATAGTACAACTTTAAGTACGAATGGTTCACCAGATTGGCAAACTCGTTGCTATCTTGATTAGTGACGAATCATGTTTTTCAATGCTTTAATATAGGGGTGGCTGCGATATTGAGTACACAATATTAGGTATGTGATATCGCAGCCCAAGATGTGATATCATATATTCGATATCGCAGGGTTACTCTTGGGTTTATAAATATAGTGCCCAGGTGCACAATTGGGACTAAGTTTTTAGCAGTCAAGTAACGAAACTCTTGCAGTTTGTCCATTTAAAAGTTAGAATATTTTCCAAGTGCCCGTAGCAAGAGGTCTAAGTGTGAACAGATCTTTATTCAAGCATTAATGTACCTAAGCACACCATTGTGTTGGTAATAAAGACGAGCTCTTTAATTCATTCCTTGTAGCACTTGAGATTTTCTTTCTTATGCATTTACATATTGTTATTTCATGTAATGTACATTAATGTTATTTATGTAGTAGATAATTCTAACTAATTAAGAAAATCATTAAATTACACAAGGACAACCCCTTTGAGCATATGTGTGACACTTTGTAGCACAGAAATAACTAGTGTTTGATAGCCCAGCAGTGTTTGCACAACGTTCAGGATTTGTTCGAGAAGTGGGAACAGTTACTTGTATTGGGCTAGATTAGACTATAGTTTACTTAAAAATAAATTGCTCTTACTATTAATCACTTTTACTTTTATTCTTGTTCTAGGTGAGTAATTCCATAAAAACACAAAATAATAAGAATCTTATGCCTCAATCACACTTAACCATACAATTGCATTTCATAAGTGGGACTGGGAAGACAACGAATGAATAACATGCACACACTATTTAGCTTTAGTGCACTTAGTAATTATAGTCTATGAAATTCAACTGGATTGCACATGAATGTTTGTGATTCATATAGTTGGACGTAGGGGTACCTTGTCGCTCATCATTTGTGTCTTTGCCAGGGATTGTAGTTCTTTGTGCACTATCTAGACCTAGTGAAACTTAGTAACCTTGTTGTTCGAACCCTAAGAGTCGAATCCTACAAAATTATTATTATTATTATTAAATTAGACCTTAACTGCACATTTTTTACAACTTATTAATAAAAAATGTCTTCTTTTCATAGGATCCCATCTTTGCTCAAGGCAATTTAGGTGCCTCAACAATACTGGGTGGTGTATGCTCATCCTGATGAGCATGTACCAGACTTTACCTTCATCTTACATCAAGATGAACTGATGCAGTGGCATGATATGGAAGGCAACATTATATTTCCACCTGAAACACCACAAAATTTCGGGTCTTGACATCTCGACTACAAATTTGGCTAAGTTTCAAAATGGTGATACTTTGTCCATATTTTTCCAAAGTGTTGGGTGTGGTTAGCTCCAATTGCCAAATTTGCAAAATTTTTCGAAGTGTTAGAACAATGGCACTTTCTACACTCTATTACGCTGCATAGCGTAGCACACTGTTATGTTGCATAGCGTAGTGCACTATTACGCTACGTAGCATAGCACCCTGTTACATTGGATAGTGTAGTGTAACATAGTGTACAGTTATGCCATGTACCGTAGCATACTATTATGCTGTGTAGTGTAGCGTAGCGTAGTGCACTGTTACACTGCGTAGCGTAGCACCCTGTTACGCTGTGTAGCATAGAGCAGCGTAGCACCTTGTCACATGCAGTAGACAGTGAACACATGTAGTAGATAGTGGATGGACGGAGTAGACAGTGTCCCATGTCCCACGCATGACACATGATGGGCACAGTAGATAGTAGCAACCAGCATCCCATGTCCCACGCGTAACATGGGACAAGTGCAGTAGACAGTAGCAACCAGCGTTTCGTGTCCCATGTGTAACATGGGATGGGTGCAGTAGATAGCGTCCTATGTCCCACACGTAACATGGGATGAGCATAGCAGCCAGCATCTCGTGGTTCCACCCACTGTACTACCACGTTGCACTTGATCTACATTTTGGGCTAAGCCTAGCCCTATAAATACCCCTGCACCCTCTTTTGAAAAGAGGGAGGAGAGGAAGAGGATTGGCTTTCATTTTTCACCAAAGAGGTAGTTGGCAATTCCATTTGGCATTTGGCACTTTGGCATCTTGGCACTTAGCTTCGTGGGTGAACGAGACCTAGAGCACCCCACACCGACAGAGAGGCACAACTACATCGTGCGGTACACTGTAGCCCCATTGCAACCTAGTAAAACCTCATATGGTACACCATAGCTACCAACTCGGTAGGCATAGTTCAACACAGTGAGCACCAGACTTCACAGCCTTACACCACCAAGGCTGTGACTATGCTCCCACTGCGCCTATTGTACATTGTGTATACCTTTGTGAATTAGCTATGCTCCCCCTCTTTTTGGGGTGGTGAACTTCTATTCTCAAATTCTGTTACATTTCTCAAGAATTTCTCTTTAGCATTTAGCATAACACTTATATTTTCTCACTTTTTCATACATATTTACATGTTTACATTACAATTCTCAGGTCGGGACACCCTGCTACACTCTAGCTTTCCTAGACCTGATGCCCGTGTGTAATGTAGTATAAACCCTTTTCGCACATAATCATTTTAACACCACATAAGTCCCTGTCTGATCGACAAGACTGTTTAGTGCACCCCATTTCTGTTTTCTCCAACCCAGCCCTTGCATGGATTTGGGGTTAGGCTATATGCCTGACAACCTCTCAGTGTTCTAACCATTGCCGTTTTTGGACATAACAGTTTTTGGTGCAAAAAGGAGGACCTGAACATCTTGCGTAGTGTAGCAGCTGCATCACATGTAGCATAGCAAGTACACCCTGCATAGCGTAGTGGCTGCATCATGCATAGTATAGTAGGTACACCCTGCGTAGCATAGCAGCTACGTCACTTGCAGTGTAGCGGGTACACCCTACGTAGCATAACAACTATGTCACGTGCAGTATAGCAAGCATGACACACTCTAGCATAGTGAGTGCAGCACCAAAGTTGGCCATTTTTAGCAGTTTCCAAAGTTGGCCATTTTCTGTATTTTCATACTTAGCATTTTTCTGCATTGTTACACTTACCCATTTTTTCTATATTTTTATACTTAGCCATTTTCTTGCTACTGATAGACTTAGCCATTTTCTACAAATAGCAACTCTCACAATTGATTTGTGAATATGAATCTGGATCAACCTTCCATGTTGGTGTCTAGCACATTTGACACTAAAATCTAGCCAAAGCATGTTGCACTAAGTCACAAACAATACAATTTTGTTTGTGCCAAAATCCAAGCAGGACTACCAGTGGATTACCTTGATTTGGAGGCAAAACAGAACTATGAATGAGTGCACCAAAATGGACAAGAGTACAAACCCTCCTTGTTTGACATAATTCCACTCACAAAGTCTTACCACCAGTTGTTGTCCCAGCTCATCTGTGCAAACAAGCATGATGCAAGGACAACCTACAAGGAAGCCTCACAGAAGCTGGAAGATGAGTTCAAGGCCTACTCCGAACACAAGAGCCACCCCTACACCATCTTCCAACAACTGCTTCCCAGTATAGAACCTCCTCGGTTTGGTCCATCCATCCTCTCTGAGATGGTGACCATGCCAATTTAGCCTTCCTCATAAGCAACTAATGCATTTTCCCAACACTATGCTCATGCAAGCGCCACCTCCCAACCCAAGACAACTCAAGCATCCTATGTCCTGCCTGTCTCATTGGTATCTACAGTGTCTGTCCAACCCACTCATGTGTGGCCTACTACAATCACCACATCCATCGCTTAGCCAACACATCAACAACCATCTGCTATGATGTTAAACTGGCAACAATCGTCCGCTACGATGTTAAACTAGCAACAACCATCTGCTACGACATTAAACTGGAAACAACCGTATGCTATGACATTAAACTGGCAACAACCATTTGCTACGACGTTAAACTGGCAAAAACTATCTGCTACGATGTTAAATTGGTAACAACCATCTGCTATGATGTTAAACTAGCAACAACCATCTGCTATGATGTTAAACTGGCAATACCCATCTGCTACAACATTAAACTGGCAAACTCCACAACCAAAAATTCTACCCTATGTTATGCAATCGACACAAACCTAGCCAATGCAACCAGTTGGTGCATCCCCAAGCTTGGATCAAGAATTCCAGCTGATCCAAATTTTGACAGAGGAGATCAACTGACTCAAGGCTACCTCCTTCGACACTGTCAAGGTGGTGGACTTCTATCGAGATGACCCCATAAGTCCTATGGTACCACCTCTAACTCTTCCAACTGGGGTCTAGCTATCTCAATTCACCAAGTACAATGGTGAAGGGGACCCCAATGCACACTTGGTCACATTTCAATCCGAGTGCCTACTCCTTCAAGCCTGGCCACATGCCATCATGCGCATGTTCCCCATGTCACTCATAGACAAGGCCTTAGACTAATATTGCATGCTACCTGAGGCCTCAATCTCTACTTTGGAGGATCTCATAAGAAAGTTTGTGACATGCTTCAGGTACAACCTAAAGCCTGAAGCAACCCTCGACCATCTGATGCAAGTTGAGAAGGGGCCTCTAGAACTCGTGTCGAAATTTCCTCAACATTGGAATGCTGAATTGAGTGAAATGCATGAACCCCTAGCAGAGACACATCTACTGCCCATCTTCAAAGGTGTAGTGAATGAATTTATCAAGTTCAAATTGTATTATCTAGCCCCAAAGTCTCTTAGCCAAGCCTTTGCCCAAACAAAAGGCATAGAGGAAGTAGCGCAAGCTAGCAATGACCAGCCTACGTCACCTATAGAAACCAACATGCTCACAAGAAAAACAAAATAGTGTCAATAGTGGCCAAAACCACAAAAGCAACCAACCAGGGCCCGAAAACTAAACAACCCAAGGCCCTAACTGACAAAACTACCAACTTTGGCACCAACTTGCCTACATCGGTAGGGGCCACTCCAAGGTCCAACTTTTAGTGCAAGGACCGCTCAAAGTATACACCACTACCAATGCAACCCTCTGAACTATTGGAGCAACTCTTAAAAGCTGAGCAAATTCCAACACAAACATGTATTGGTGATTACTCGCCAAAAACATGATAGGTACTGCGAACTACTAAGGAACCCCACATTAGTAGTACCAAATGAGCCCCTGGTCCCCCAACATTTTAAATTGGACCAATACTGTCATTACCACCAATTGGCTGGTCACAGTCCAGACAACTATCGTGCTTTGCAGGATGACTTGCTGAGAATGATAGAACGAGGCCAATCGATGATCGACACGCCAAGTCAATCCAACACAGACGATGCCTCCTATGTCAGAAATTCCATTAGCATAGGTGGCAAGCCCAAACCTATGCAACAACCTTTTGTGATCTGTGTGCCTCCTAATAAGGCAAAAGTTCCCATAGCCTCCACAAGCAAGAGGCCTCCCTTTGTTATCAAAGTGCCACCTCAGGCACTCACAACACCCTTTGTGGTCAAGGTTCCACAGCGACGCAATAACAACAATTGCTAAGCAACTTTTCATCATCAAGGTGCCATAATGAGTTGGTCACACAATAACTCCTAAACTACCCTTTGTCATAAGGGTGCCACAACGTGATGGCCCCTCACCTACCCGAAGCCCAACAATGGGCAATGTCTCAATCTCTCCTTTCTCGAGGGTCGACCCCACTAGTAACCCGAGTAGGCCTACCAAATGGCAACATAAGATGACAAATGAGTACCTCGCAACCCCCATGGCAAAAGCAAAGGACACAACTAGCAACCAACAACCAAACATTGGGGTCCCTACCCACAAGTAGGCCAAGCAAACCAAGCCCAAGTCCCCTCCGTGAGAGATCTATCTCTCAAGCCACACGGAGGAAGCCAATGACTAATGACAAGGACTTCATAGCTGCACTAACCTAGTTGAAACAAATGCTCAAGCAAAAGAACACAATGTTGAGCTTGTATGACCTAGTCATGACTTCATCTGCTCACTGCCAAGTATTGGCCCGAATCTTGGCATCCATTCTTGTTATGGAGGACATCCCTACAAATGAGACATCCATCTGTGCAATGATGTTGCCCCCTACACCATAAGAATTGAGTTCAACATCTCTATCCTTTCACAATTGATGAGCCTCGATATCACGTACGTGATATTACATCCACCACACGATATCATGTCCTGCCTCATCTTCTATAAATAAGAGGGGGCACCCTTGGTTCCGCATAGTTAGACTTAGACCCTTAGCCATATTCTCGTAGTTTTGTTATTCTAGAGTTTGAATTATTTCTGTGTGCTCAAAATAGAAGTCATAGAGTGAATAGATCTTTATTCAAGCAATTTGTACCTGAGCACAATTTTGTGTACAGCAATAAAGACGAACTTTATGATAAACCTTGCAACATACAGACTAAGCTAATTAGTAATTAATGATTGTTTAATTCTTTCCTAGTTAATTAATATCTTTCTCAACCTTCAACCCCCTTAGTTAAATACACTTAGTACAATCACATCGAGCATGCGTGTAGTGCTTGGTAACCCAATGACGATTAGCATTTGGTAATCCCAGCAGTGTTGCACTAGTTCAAGATGTGTATAAAGTGGGAATGGATACTGGTGTTAGGAAAATTTAGAAACTAGTTAATGAATAGTTAATTTAAGTTAGTCACTTAGTTTTCTCTCCCTTTCTTTTATTAGCAGAAGACATAAAAAGAAAAAAAGCTATAAAAATCATATACCTCAAGCTTACTTAACCATACAACCGTGACAATACAAGTAAGTTTGGGAAGACAATGATTGATTAACCTTGAGTGTTCCATTAAGGCACGTAAGCACTTAGTTTTTGGAGTTCAACTAGATCGTGCATGAAACGCTCATATTCGTATGCTTGAGTGTAGGGGTACCTCACCACTCATCATTGGCACCGTTGCTGGGGACTTAGTTGTTTGTGTGCTGCGTAGAACATAGCAAATCATTCATATCGTTGGAACATTAGAACAAACCCTTAGGGTTAATCAAAGAAAGATAAGACAACAGTACATCGCACACTGAATAAGATAAAATGTCTTCTTCTTCGCATAAGAGCACTTCACTGCCTAGGACTAACACAAGAGGCAGTCGACGGCATAATACACGTAACCAAGATCTGCCAATTCCTCAACAGTTTCATGTGGTCTATACTCATCCCAATGAGTATGTACCTGAATTTACCTTTATTCTCCACCAATATGAATAATTGTGGTGAAGAGACTTGGAGGGTAACATAGTATTGCCTCCAGTTCGATTAGTCCCCAACATGCTCCTTCGTGCTCTCACATGAATAGGCATGCTGCTTTTATATGCAGAATATGTTTCATGCGATCATGACATAAGGAACTATCATCCCATAGAAGCATAATGTCAAAGGGACTTGCAATAGGAGAGATACCATACATCCTTGGAGGGTAAATGACCGCATGATGCTCCACATGTTTTGAGTGAAATTGAGGATGGTGAACCTGCTTCAACAGGTTCCCCACAAAATGATGTTCCTCCTCTTGACAATGGTCAAGAGGTAGTGTATTAAAGCCTTCACTCCACTATTCACAACCCTGGTTCTGATACCCATGAACACAAAGTGTTCAACAAAGGAACATAAACACACGATAAGGGTGGACGTTCTAATCGTGACCACGATCGAGGTCGAGACCACTAAAGAGAAGGTAGAAAACACTGTCATGGCAATGGTTCTCCTTCTTCTTCACCTTCATCATCACCTTCACCCTCTCTTTCATTTTCTGGACACAGTCATAGGGAAACCAATCGTGAGTATAAGGGAAAACAAAGTGACAAACATTGACGAGACAGTCGAGAACGAGAACGAGGGCACTCTAAGGAATCAAGGCATAGAAGAAGGGAGAGTAGGGAACAGCGTAGACATGAATAACATCCCATGATTTGAAGGGGGATACAACGCTGATCCTAAAAATCATTTACAAGCATTCCACGATGCATGTGCCTTGCAGAACATAGAAAACGAATGGAAAAAACTAAAGTTGTTCCCAAGGACACTAGTGAAAGAAGCTGAAAGCTGGTACTAGTCTTTAGAACTAGAATTCATTCAGAGGTAGAGTACAATGTTAGAACTGTTCAATCATAAGTGCCAAATGTACTCCCGAGTGTCTAACCTATGGAAGTAAATCCAAGGATGGAAGCAAGGAAATCACGAACCCTTGGATGCTTCCATGGGCTGCTATTACGCACTATTACATCATTGCCCTGGCCATGGTTATTCATAGTAGGATCAACTACACCATCACGTGGATGGACTTAGGCATGAAACAAGAAGAACCCTTGGGACGTATGCCCAAGGAAGGTTATCGGAGCTTAGGTCTCATCAAATTCATAGATTGCTAGAGCAAGTAGCCAATGAAGAAGGTGAGCTATGAAAGAGAGAAAGTGTGGAAGAATACAATCGAGATCCTTCCCTCTAAAAAGGGGAGTGATATTTTGTGATGAGGAAGAAGAGTCACCACTAGAAGAGATGGTGAATAAGAAAACTTTTCCTCTTTAAAATTTAACAACAGAAGTATCGACAGAGGTAGACCAAATGTGGGACTCCCTGGATAGTAGGTTTGAAACTGTTCTTAAAATTGTAGAGGAGTCTAGGGAGCGAGGTAGTAACCGCGACAAAAAGAAAAAGAGAGAAGTGGAGAATGCACGTCACAAGGGTAAGGGTAAAATGGCCATCACAAAAGAGGTTGTGGATTCTGACATGGACAATGATGGTGGATGTGAGATATGCCAATACGACCATCCTAAGGGATGTTGCCCAGTGATCTCACATCTACAAGAGTCTGGGGTGTATGCACTCAACCCATGACTAAACAAATGGCAAATGCCCCAACGGTTACCTTATCCCTAAGGTAACCCAAGGAAATTCCACCAACCTTCAACATATTATCCAAGTGGAACTCCACCACAACCCATTGAGCAACATCAACAATGGCAATACCCACAGTCATGGGGGATGCCACCACCAAGGCAACAATACCCCTACCAGCAACCTGATCCATATGGCTACTATGTGCAGCATCCAATCTCTCCATGTGATCTTTTAGTTACATTACACCATAACATCACTACCAAGCTCATGAGTATTATAGAACTCCTTCTCCTAGGGAAGATAACCCATAAACATACCATCCTTCAAATCCATCCACAGCTCTCACACCAATAGCTCCATTACTATCCACTCTAGTAATGCAAGGGAAACTCCCTACTCAACCACAACAACACAATGCCGCAAGGGCTATAAATCCTCAACCTGCTATTGGTTGTAACAACTGTATGAAGAAAAGACCTTTCTTCAAAGCCAACAATCCAACCAAGCCCTTACAACCATAAGTGGTTGAACCTCTGAATGCCTCCCCATCAAATAAGGCTTCAAAGCTCCCTTCGAACCAAACACTGAGCTCAATGCATACGGTTATGTTAACACATGTTGTAACTAACTGGATCAAGGTTGGCCACCTTCCTAGGAAATTCTCTAATTCTGGAAGACCTCTAATCTATCTTCAAATCATTGGGAATGAGCCATCTAAAGCTCTTCTGGACTCAAGTTCTAAAGTCAACTTAATAGTATAAGAAATGTACAAAGCCTAGAACCTGCCTCCATTAAGGAAGAGCAATTTTTACCTAGAGTTGGCTGACCAGTCCATCACTGTTTCCTTGGGATTGGTGGAGGACATCATCACCACTGTGTGTGGGTGGTCATACCTAGCTGATTCCCTAGTAATACAAGTGAATAACAGTAAAGGGGCCTTCCCAATAATAATGGGAAGGGCATGGCTAAGTACTATAGTTGCATGCCTAGGAATCCGTGATGTTTCCTTGGAAATATCTAAGGAGAACACTTTTGGAAAGATCGAGAAGAAGAAGGTTCCATGCAACGCATACAGTGATACATGGTGCAATTGCATGTAGAGATCATGGGTTGTGCAAAGTTTAGCATTGCCTGCATGCAACTAGTGTGCACAAGACATTAACATACAAAAGTGCCTATATGCAACAACCACACAACAAGAAGACGCCCAATGGCTAATAGCTGATCAAGAGAGCAACTCACTAACGTGCATGGAACTAACTGAGGGAATAACTTGCGCTTACATCGAAAGCATAGAGGCACTAGAGCAAGTTCGCTGCCAACTTCCAAGCCTTAACCCTAAAAACATCAACTAGGTGAAGTTGGAAATTACTAAAAAATTCAAACACGAGCCTTGATAAGAGAATATTAGTCAATGTGCAACAAACCAAACCCCTCCATGAATTTGGAATGGTCAATGCACATAATACCTCTAAGAAAGGATGACCTTCCTCACTATTTTGGATCTCCTCCTTCCAACTCAGTCATGGGGGAGACGACCATCTCTGCTAACTATTTGAGGACCTCAATTCCTTTTTAAGTTTTTGTTTTACACATTTTTGTTTTACAAATTTTTTTAACTTTTCTTATTTTTGTTTTGCAACATCGTTTATACTTTTTCATTTCTTTATGTGACTGTTTGTTTTTTTTATTTGTTTTTTTTGTCTTTGTTTGTTGTTTTTATTTTGTTGGATTCATCACCTAATAAGTGCTCCTGAGGGTGGCATTAACTGTATTCTATTGATTGCTAATGTTTGGTTTTTACCTTTGAGTTATAATGTTGATACTAAGGTATGGTTCTTTTGATATAACAGGCAATGAGTCCACGTCATCCATGCATCCATAAATTTCTATGGTCTCTCTTGGCTTGGAACTATATAGTCCCTTTCTTTAATAACAAACTATTAACAAATTGGTGATTAGGCATTTCTCAAACTAAGGAAGGACTTAAGGACTGAAAAGGGTGTGACTTCAAAGGGATTTGATGCATTTGTGTTGGCTATTCTCTTGGGTGCTTGGATGTTTTCTTCTTAAGTTTTCTTTACCATTCTTACGTTGCTCCATTATTGGGAAGCTGAGCCAATAAAAATAAGTCTTTTCATGATGTGGTTCTCATGTAAAAAAAATAAAACAGGGAAAATTGAAAGCACACCCCTTAGAAAAAATAATTATTTGGGCTACAAGCACTCGTTATAGAACTAAACAGACTTGTTCCCTCTAACTAAGGTCCTTTCTCGCTTCCTACTTTTCCCGTTCTTGTTTCCTCAGAATGGTGGTGACTCTTTGGCAGATGCATTCTTATTCCTACAAGTGGATGGATTGGCCAAGTGTATTAATGCAAAGTCACTGGATGTGGATTTTTTGAGGCTGGATTTGGAATGAGATCTACTCAGTCACATTAACCATACATACATAAAGGGCTATACACCACCTTGTTTTTGGGACTCCATTCCATTCTCTTCTCCTCATCATTCTTTCTCCATTTTCCACCTCGTTGCCGGTTGTATCAGTAGTCTATATTTTGGTTGATGCATTGTTTTCTTTTTGGTTAATTCTTGTGGTTAAGACTTTAACTCTTGCTTCCATATGACATTTCTAGATCCTATGGACTCTTTGAATGTGGGATTGTCAGGGCATCATGGGCATGAGCTTGCTTTGGGGAGGACCCACTGGCATTCCTATTTGGTGCACTAGTTAACTTATTTCCCTTAAACATTTCTGCAATCAACATTTGTTTTATTCATTCCCATCTCTAACATCCATTTTATCGATGTTGTCATTGTTTCTTTTTCTCCATCTTTCTTATTCCTTATCTTTTTCCATTCTATTACTATCGAAGGATCGCTCTTAGTCATGGGGGCTCTGGTCCAATTTTTTCAATTTTCCTAACCCCTACACCTTGGATAGTCACTAGTGTTATATCTCTAGAACTCATATTAGCTATATCACAACTCAGCCAATGGACCTTACACTGAGGCAAGGTATCAAATGTATTGTGATTTACTTATCCTTGCTCATATGTGACTATGTTGTGTGTGCAAATGGTAATCATACAGCAATGGACTGGACCTAGAGGAAACACTTAGAATGGACTGGTGCTAGAACAGTTGTGCAAGGAACAAGATTGATGGTGAGGTTATAGATGGACAACAAAAGGCGCAATCCTGGCATCGACAGCAACACGTCTTCTTCTTTTCTCTCTCTCTCTTCTCTCTCAACTACCAAATAAGGCTGGATGTCAATTATGTATATTGTTCATTCTTGTAGTCATGAACACTAATATTGTCATGTATTGTAATGATTGATCCATTTACACATCATCCCATTCAAGTCATTAATCCCATACCTTCCCAATATTTTGTAACGAACTCAAGGATGAGTTTTCATTCAGTCATGGGGGTATGATGAGCTGCGATATCGCAT
>MNCI01014001.1:304595-326955 GCA_015680685.1 Gnetum montanum
TTTATGATAAACCTTGCAACATAAAAATTAAGCTAATTAGTAATTAATGATTGTTTAATTCTTTCTTAGTTAATTAATATCTTTCTCAACCTTCAACCCCCTTAGTTATAGACACTCAGTACAATCGCTTCGAGCATGCGTGTAGCGCTTGGTAACCAAATGACGATTAGCATTTGGTAATCCTAGCAGTGTTGCACTAGTTCAAGATGTGTACGGAAAGTGGGAATGGATACTGGTGTTAGGAACATTTAGAAACTAGTTAATGAATAGTTAATGTAAGTTAGTCACTTAGTTCTCTCTCCCTTTCCTTTATTAGCAGAAGACATAAAAAGACAAAAAGCTATAAAAATCATATACCTCAAGCTTACTTAACCATACAACCATGACAATACAAGTAAGTTTGGGAAGACAACGATTGATTAACCCTGAGTGTTCTATTAAGACGCGTAAGCACTTAGTCCTTGGAGTTCGACCGGATCGTACGTGAAACACTCGTATTCGTATGGTTAAGTGTAGGGGTACCTCGCCACTCATCAACGATGATGCAATTAAAGCTAACCCCGAACGAGGGGAGGTCACTATAGCTCCACTATCCATTAGCATTTGTGTTGGGTAGTGCACTATCTGCAGAGTCCATGTCAATGATGGTGTAGCAACAAACGTAGTCCTGTACTCCATCATCGATAAGCTAGGCTTGGTGGATGAAATCAGGCCAACCAAAACCACGTGTCTAAAATTCTTCAATGGATCACGTGTCATAGTCAAGGGTATAATTAACTTAACCTTTATGGTAGGAGAGTAATTCCCCACTAGTGCAGATTTCACTGTCATAGAGGAGATGCTAGGTTTCAACATGATTCTAGGCAAGCCTTGGCTAGCCCAACTAAGGGTCATCTCCTCTCCCATCCACCAAGAAATCCACCTTCCATACGAAGGAGGTCAAGTTATCATCCATGGTTATAACACTTCCTCTTCGACCATCCATGATATAGACATGGTGCAAGTTTCGGAAGAGGAGTTTCTTGGTGGTACACCTACGGCAACCAACGTAGCACCTAAGGCTAACACACCTGAACAAGTGGCTGAAGCCAACAGCCTCCTAGAGGATCCTAAGCCTTGTACACCCCCTAATCCACACTTTATTAGGAAGCAACTATATGATCAAGACTTTTCCTTGGCCAAAAACACATTAACCACTCGCTCATCCCTTGCCTCCATTGGCGATGCATTTTTGGTTTTTTCTTGGGTTGCATTTGTTCATGCATTTACATTGAACCTAATGCCTAGTTTACACACTACTTCACTTTGTTTATGCATTTCTACTTTGTTTACACATTCATCTACTTAGCTTATGCATTGCATGTGAAAAACATAAAAAACACAAAAACAAAAAAATAAAAAAAAACTACAAAAACACATGGCCCGAAAAGGACTTAAACTATCCTATGGCCTAGAATAGCCTAAAACTATCAATTTTTGCACTACTTTTCTTTCATTCATGGATTTCAACTCTACTTACAATGGGTGTTGATTGATTTTGTTTTCTTTCTAGTTGATTTTTGTAGGATCTTGCAGGCACAACATGACTACGCATGTTGCACCACACCTTACACAAGCAAGGTAAGCACTAGTTTGCTATGACTATAAACTAGCACAGCTTGTCCTTGGGTCATGACGTTAAACTAGCACAACAACTCGTCCTTGGGTCATGACGTTAAACTAGCACAACATCCACTATCTGCTACAACATTAAACTCATCCAACAGTCTGCTAGGACTATAAACTAGCACATCATGGTCTGCTAGGACCTTAAACTATGTTCATAGTCTGCCATGACTTTAAATTGGCATGTTGCTAATATGATTCAAACACTTGTCATGGGTGAAAGCCTTGGGAGCAGTTGCAGCATCATCACCTCTCACCATTTTACTAATTTTTTTAGAGCACCTACCATTAGTGCAGCGTTCAGAGAACTTGCAGCATCGTCGCCTTGTCACCTTCATTGGCTTCTTAAGCACTTGCAACTGGCACAACATTTAACAAATTCATAGCATCTTCACATCTGGCATTTGCACTTGCATTTCACGTTTTGTGGTTTTCTTGTCTTCTCGAAGTTGTGTTTGCAAGACAAAGCCTCAGAGGCAATCATGCAAAGATGAATCTCATCGCAGCAGCAAGTCACCACATTGCGCTAATGTACATGATTGGACTAGTTGAGCCACTCAAGAGTGCACCTCCCCCCCCCATCCTTATTACAACCTATGCACATTCTCTCCGTTATCCTAATATCCTCTCATCTCCCACATACTTATGATTATACATCCTTTGAATGCATACACACTATGATGCACATGGCATTTTCTTCACATCAACTATAGAACCCATGGTTGATGTAACACAATTCATCCTGTGGGAAGCCTCTGTTGTATGGTAAAAACCTAAGCAGATGTAACATGAATCATCCCTGGGAGGAAACATCCATCCTACAAATGCAATGTGATGCATCAAAACAAAGCCCATCTTCTCGATGGCCAACTTGCAGCTAACATTCAATAGTAAGACGAACCCAAAGAAGGTTCACCTCACAAAAAAAAGAATAGGGAAAAGCACATCCCCAAGAAAATTGACAATGCTGCAGCTTCGCAACTGGCCTAGTCTTGGATCAACTTTGACTCTCTCATGAGTACTCTGATGAGAGGTCAATGTTTCAGAGGCAAACTACTTCATGCCATGGTCACTATCAGCCATGTTGACTTCCCATTTTACATCATGATTTTTTCATCATTTAAATTTCATCTCCCTAACACTGCCTATACCCCTTGTCCCTCAGCATATCCTTATTCCCATGGCACTTTTGAGCATGGTGAAACAACATCTGATCTTATACTGACAAGTGATGTTGGTTGCACGACTACTATGGTGTTTTGTAATTCTTTGTCGATGTCTCTCAGGCCACTCCTCTAGATGTCAACAAAGAGGGGCCATTGAAACACCACAAAATTTCAGATCTTAGCATCTCGACTACAAATTTGGGTAAGTGTCAAAATGGTGACACTTTGCCCATATTTTTCCAAAGTGTTGGTGTGGTCAACTCTAACTACCATATTTACAAAAATTTTTTAAGTGTCAGAACAATGACACTTTATGCACCCTGTTACGCTATGTAGCATAGCACCTTATTACGTTGCGTAGCAAAGTGTAACGTAGCGTACTGTTACACTACGTAGCATAGCACACTATTACGCTATGTAGCGTAGCGTGGTGTAGCGCACTGTTTCACTGTGTAGCATAGCACCCTATTACGCTATGTAGCATAGTGCAGCATAGCACCCTATCACATGCAATAGATAGTGAACATGTGCAGTAGATAGTGGACAGGCATAGTAGACAGCGTCCCGTGTCCCACGCATGACACGGGATGGGCATAGTAGATAGTAGCAACCAGCGTCTTGTGTCCCATGCATAACATGGGACAAGTGCAATAGACAATAGTAACCAGCATCCCGTGTCCCACATGTAACATGGGACAGGTGTAGTAGATAGCGTCTTGTGTCTTGCACATAACATGGAACGGGCATAGCAACCAACATCCCATGGTTCCACCCACCGCATTACCACATGGCACCTGATCTGCATTTTGGGCTAACCCTAGCCTTATAAATACCCCTACACCCTCTTTTGAAAAGAGGGAGGAGAGGAAGAGGGTTGGCTTTCATTTTTCACCAAGGAGGTAGTTGGCACTTCCATTTGGCATTTGGCACTTTGACATCTTGACACTTAGCTTCATGGGCGAATGAGACCCAGAGCACCCCACACTGGCTAAGAGGCATAGCTACACCACGCAGTACACTGCAGCCCCATTATAGCTTAGTAGAACCTCACATGGTACACTGTGGCTACCAACTTGGCAAGCACAATTCAACACAATAAGCACCAAACTTCACAACCTAACACCATCGAGGCTGTGACTGCGCTCCCACTGTGCCTATTATACATTGTGTATACCTTTGTGAATTAGCTATGCTCCCCCTCTTTTGGGGTGGTGCACTTCTATTCTCAAATTATGTTACATTTATCAAGCATTTCTCTTTGGCATTTAGCATAACACTTGTATTTTCTCACTTTTTCATACATATTTGCACGTTTACATTACAGTTCTTAGGTCGAGACACCCTGCTACGCTCTAGCTTTCCTAGACTTGATGCCCACATGTAACGTAGTATAAACCCTTTTCGCACACAGTTGTTTTAACACCATATAAGTCCTTGTCTAATCGACAAGACCATTCAGGGCACCCCATTTTTGTTTTCTCCAACATGGCCCTCATAGGGATCCAGGGTTAGGCTATACGCCCAACGACCTCTCAGTGTTCTAGCCACCAACATTTTCAGACATAACACGACCTAACTAATTTGTTCTAGTAATGCTCTAGCTAATACTCTCATGACACGGGCTTCAACATCTACATGGAGAATACAAGATGCGAGATCCCAACTCAAGGGATTATCATCCCACTAAAGCACAAAAACTAAGGGATCAGTAGCTGGAGCACCAACATGAGCTTGTGATGAACAAGGGATTAAGTATCTTTTCACCTCCACTTGACCCAATTGATGAAGGTGACCACTTCTTTAGTGATTCTCCTCTCTTTGACTTTGTTCAAGGAGCCCTTAACCAAAATGTACAATCCACAATTCATAATCTCGATTTTGATCAAAATGGATCCAATGACAAAAATGGATTTGGAGAAGCAATTCAAGAAAAGGGGGACAAAGGAGATCATGATCCGCAAAATCATCTCCAAGCCTTCCAAGATGCATGTGCCTTGTAGAATATTAAAAATGAATGGAAAAAGCTAAAATTATTTTCAAGGACACTCATAAAGGAAGCAAAAAGTTGGTATTGATCCTTGGAACCAGAATCAATCAAGCGGTGGAGTATGATGTTGAAACTATTCAATGACAACTATCAAACGTACTCCTAAATATCCAATCTAAGGAGACAAATTCAAGAGTGGAAACAAGGGAATCATGAGCCCTTGGATGCTGCTATTGGTCGATATTACTCTCTATTGCATAGGTGTCCCAGCCATGGATACTCTCAACTTGATCAAGTTCGTCATATTATAGACGGGTTGCAATCTAAAACCATGAAAATCCTTGGCATCTATGCCCAAGGGAGATTGAAAGAGTTAAGTGCCTTTCAAATTCAAAAATTAATTAAGTAGGTAGCCAAGGAGGAGAAAGAGCTGAGAAAATATGAAAGTGCAGAAGAATACAACAAAGACCTTTCTATTCAGAAAAATGAGGTTAGATTTTATGACAGTGAGGATGAATTCACTAAAGATGAGATGGTTAATCAGAAAACCTTGCCATTCTAAAAATTTCAATAAAAAATTATGGCTAAGGTTGATTAATTAAGGGACTCCATGGAAAATAGGTTTCAAGTTGTTTTAAAAATTACTCAAGAGTCCAAGGAGCAAGGTGGTGAGCAAGAGCATCGAAGACATAAGTAAGCTGAACATGCCAAATCTAAGGGTAAAGGTAAGATAGCTGTGATAGAGATGGTTGTGGATAGTGATTCAAATAATGATAGTGGGTGTAATGTTTGCCAGTATGAACATCCTAAGGGATGTTGTCTAGTTGTATCACACTGTAGGAATCTAGGGTGTATGTGATACATCCACGACTTGCACAAAGGAAAATGCCTAAAATATTGTCTTATCCACAAGGAAATCCTCGATAGTTCTACCAACCATAGTAGTACCACCCAAGTGGAACTCCTCTGCAACCTTACAAAGTGTACCAACAATGGCAGCAACCATAATCATGGGCATTGCCACCTCCAAGACAGCAATATCTTTACTGACAACTAGATCCATACGGGTACTATGTTTAGTAACCTTCATCTTTGAGGGACTCCTTTGGTCATGTTGCTTCTTACCAACCTCATCACTACCCTCATAAAACATACCAATCACCCTATCCAAGGAGGGATACCACCTACTACCCTCATGTACCTCCTGTCTCTGCATCTACTCCTCCACTTCCTGCACAACTATTTCCTGCTCTATCTATACAGGGTGAATTTTCTGCACAACCACAATGAAGAAACACTATGAGGGTAGTTAACTTGCAATCGGTTAACCCATCCAGTGGGTTGGAACCACAAACAAAGAAAAGACCTTTCTTCCGACCTCACAGTCCACCAAAGCCCTTGGATACATTGGTGGTTAGTAACCTTTCTCCTCCAACTTCCTCTATTTCCTCTCTATCTGAATCCCCTTCAAACCAAAATCCTTTTTGAATCCATATTGTAATGCTAACACATACTGTATCTGATTGGATTTGATCTGGTAACCTATCCAGAAAATTAGCTGATCTTGGGAGTCCCCTAGGTGCCACTTGACATTTTTCTAGTTTATTTTTGTATGAACACAATGGTTATGCACGAGCATATCTTCTCGCCTTTTATCTTTGTGGGGCCTTATGACAATATTAAGTAGTGCATTAACCCTCATTACCTACAACTTGAGCCTATAGCCTACAATGAGGACACAACATCTGTAGAAGCAACACTAGACTAGCCTAACCATCTAGTTAAGGCTCTAGATCTAGAGGCAGGAGATGTTATAGAGGATCCCCTTGTTGAGATCCCTATCGTAGTGCACAATGGTAAGGCAAGAATGCTACAACTAAGTTCCTCACTAGAACCCTAGCATGCTTAAGACATTGCTAAAGTGCTTAATGATAACATCAAAGAATTTGCATGGTCATACAAGGATATGCTAGGCCTAGATCCCTAGCTAGTCCAACACAACATCATTCTTGATCCTTGCATCAAACTAGTTAAGCAGAAAGCATATAAGGTTAGACCTAAGGTGGTGTTGGCAGTCTGTGATGAGATCACTAAGCTTTACAAAGCTAGTTTTATTTTGGTTGCTGACTATGTAGACTAGGTTTCCAACATCGTAGTTATGCCTGAGAAAAATGAAAGTATACGTTTTTACGTAGACTTCTGAGACCTAAACAAGGCAACAATCAAAGATGATTTCCTGCTGCCTAGTATCAATCAACTAATCGATACCACCATTGGAAATGCCTTGTTGTCCTTTATGGCTGGTTTCTAAACCTACAACCAGATTAGGATCAACCTTGAGCACTAGCTTAGTACAACCTTCATAACCCCCTGAGGTATGTTTTGCTACATAATGATGCCTTTTGGACTAAAGAACGTAGGAGCAACATACCAATGAGTAATGACATATATTTTTAGCAACTACATGCTAAGTTTGCTCAATGACTATGTAGATGATATAGTAGTTAAGTCCAAAGTGGCCCACAACCACACAAATGACTTAGACTTAGTACATAAACATTGTCTAAAACACAAGCTTAGGTTAAACCCCAAGAAGTGTGTTTTTAGTGTTAGAACAGGTAGGATGCTCAACTTTGTAGTATCTGAAGTAGGTATCTACGTAGATCCCGATGAGGTTAAGGCCATAACCAACTTAGCACTGCCTACTTACCTTAAGGAGCTATGAGGGTTGCAAAGTAGAATATAATTCATATGTAGGTTTATTACCTTGTTAACCAAAAATCTACAACCAATGAAACATTTTTCCAAGAAAGGAGTTCACTTCTAGTGGATAGCTCAGTGCCAACAAGCATTCGACAACATTAAGCAAGAGTTAGCACAACTGCATATGGTTCATCCTTCGTAAGAAGATAAGCCTTTTTACATGTACCTTGTGACTTCTGACACGTCCATGACTTCTCTGATTTATCAAAAGTGAGATGACACCATAGACATCCTAGTCTACTACCTAATTCATGCATTAGTAGCCCACAAAACAAGATACAAGAATGTGGAGAAGTATTGCCTTGTCCCAGTCTTCTCACTAAAGAAGTGAAGGCATTACCTCTTCCACAGCCAAGTTAACATCATTTGTAAGAACAACATACTTTGAGCTATAACAAAAAATATCTACAAAATTAGTTGCATTACATGATGGAAAGTAATAATAGCAGAGTTTAACTTGCATTATGTCATGCAAGCCTCAATGAAAGGTCAAGTAGTAGCTACATAACTCACAGCTTCACCAGTGGACAATCAAGCTACCATGGACCCTGAGTTCTCAAATGAGCATGTCAGCAGTATTAGCCAAGTTCTTGACAACTACCAGGCACTCCTACATTTTTATGGAGCTTCAACCTCTTGAGGAGGTAGTGCTTCTGCTATTATCACATTTCCCTTTGGGGAGATCTGACCCTTCACATACTGTTTCGTATTTCCTTACACCAACAACATGGCAGAGTATGAAGGTCTCCTCCAAGGCATCCTTGTAGCACATGACCTAGGGATCCAATGCATAGTGATCCAAGGTGATTCACAATTAGTGATTAATCAGTAATAGAGTTTTACACTTGCAAGGTACAACATTTATAGCCTTACTGCGATCCGAAAAAACACTTGCTTCAACATTTTGCAATTGCTAATGTCCAACATCTTCCCTGAAGAAAAAATGCCATTGCTGATGCACTTGCAACATTAGCCCTTAGCATAGAGCCTAGCATGTTCAATGCATTTCCCACCTCGATAGCAAATTGCACTACACCTATCACACAAACCATCATAGACATGTCCATAGCCATAGTTAGCACCACCCATGCAAAAGAGTGGTATGACGATATTAAGACATACCTTCTACAAGGTGAGCCCCCACAACACTTAACTACTACTCAAAAGGATGTAGTACACAAACGTTCATGGCAACACATCATTGTGGATGATAACATGTTATGTCACAAATCCTACGATGGCATGCTACTAACCTACATAAGTGAAAATGAAGCAAAAACAATTGTTGAGCAAGTCCATGAAGGACTATGTAGAGGTCACATAGCACCTAGGATAATGATAGGAAAAATTAGATGGCTATGCTACTTTGGCCTTACATGAAGATCAATTGCATTTGGAAAGTCAAAACATGTGATACTTGTTAGTGGCATAGCAATTTAATGCACGTGTCACCAACTAAATTACGTACAACATAAATCATGTGGTTGTTCCAATGTTAGGGCCTAGACATCATCGAACCCATAATGCCTAAGTCCTCTATAGGACATAGCTTCATAATAACCACAATGGAATATTTCACCAAGTGGGTTGAAGCTATTTCCCTTAGAAAGATGACATCACAATAAGTTTACAAGTTTGTGTTGGACAACATAGTGACTCGTTTTGGCTTGTCCATGACCATAGTGACAAATAATGAACTGCAATTTAGTAGCACTGAAACCAAAGCCTTTTATGAGCACTTTGGCATCAAACACTTCTTTTCATTACCATACTACCATTTGGAAAATGGCCAAGCAGAGGCCACCAACAAGGTTATAATCAACCTCCTTAAGAAGATGCTAAGCAATAGCAAACAATGATGGCATGAGCAACTAGTCTACGCACATTGGGCCTACCACACGACGCATTGAATAGCAATAGGTATGACACCTTATAGCCTCGTCTATGGATCTAAAGTAGTTCTACTGCTTGAATTATAGGTTCCATCACTCCAGGTAATCCTCTCATACCTCATCAAAAAAGGTCAAAACAATAAGTTGAGAATCGTAGACCTTAACTTAATAGAGGAGGAGTGTGTGCATATGCTTGATCACATTGAATGGTATCAAGAAAGGTAATGAAAAAAGCATCATCACAACTAGCATCAATTCCTGATTAGGAAAGGGGACTTAGTCCTCAAGGTTGTTTGCAAATCCATGCATAAATTCTTAGCCAACTAGGAAGAGCCTTTCCTGGTTACTAAGGCCTACAACAATGGAGCATTCCAGCTTGCTGATTGATGAGTGGCAAGATACCCCTATGCCCAACCATATGAATCACAAGTGTTCATGTGCAATCCGATCAAATTCTGTAGACTATAATTACTAAGTACACTAGAGCTAAATAGTGTATGTGTGTGTTGTTTGTTTGTTGTCTTCCCAGTCCCACTTGTGGAATGCAATTGTATGGTTAAGTGTGAGTGAGGCATAAGATTTTGATTATTTTGTTTTTTTATGGAATTACTCACCTAGAACAAGAATAAAAGTAAAAGTGATTAATGGTAAGAGAAATTAATTGCTAAGTAAGCTATAGTCTAATCTAGCCTAACACAAGTAACTATTCCCACTTCCTGGACACATCCAGAATGTTGTGCAAACACTACTGGGCTGTCAAACGCTAGTCGTTTCTGAGCTACCAAGTGTCACACATATGCTCGAAGGGGTCGTGCTTGTGTAATTTAATGATTTTCTTGACTGATTAGAATTAATTACTGCATAAATAACATTAATGTAAATTTCATGAAATAAAAATATGTAAATGCATAAGAAAGAAAATCTCAAGTGCTGCAAGGAATGGATTAAAGAGCTCATCTTTATTGCCAACACAATGGTGTGCTCAGGTACATCAATGCTTGAATAAAGATCTGTTCACACTTACACCTCCTGCTATGGGCACTTGGAAAATATTCTAACTTTCAAAGGGACAAACTGTAAAAGTTTCACTACTTGACTACTAAAAACTTAGTCCCAATTGTGCGCCTGGGTGTTGTATTTATAGACCCAGGAGTAACCTTGCGATATCAAATGTACGATATCACATCTTGGGCCACAATATCGTGTACCCAATATCATGGCCACCCTGATATTAGAGCATTGAAAAACACGATTTATCATACCCCCACGACTGAATGAAAACTTGTCCTCAAGTACAAAAAGAGGAACAAGTCCTTTACAAAATATATTAGGGGCTGTGGACTTATTTGACTAACATGTAGAATGACACAGAGAAAATAGACAAATACAAAAGTGCTTGAACATAAAATATTACAATTGTGTACAAAATTGGGTGTTCATGATAATAAGAAAGAACACCAACAGATCCAAAGGACATCCAACACCTCTTGGCAATAGAAGAATGAGGGAGAGGTAGAAGAGATCCAGCGGTCATGAATAATCTCCCACGAGTGATATGGTTGCATCCTCCTTGGTGATGACAATCTCGCTTCTAGTCCACACTTTCAACTACAATCACAACAAAACCAAGGATTAGTATATATAGTGCAACAGATAATGGTTGAGTACTTTGTCTCATCGGTAATTTTATCTAGCCAAGTTGCGATTGTGATAGATTGGTTGCTTGATGTTGTTAGTGGAAAGACTGATGAATGGGTTAAGTAAGAGAAGAAATCCATACAATCCAAAAAAAAACTTAACATAAGGAATACTGGAAAGAGGGTATTCACAACAACAAAAATGAGTTCATTACAAATAGTTGTGAAGGTGTGTATAATTGGATGACACGGATGGGGTAAATAAAAAGAATTTGATTGTAACAATGTCTAAGGGTAAAGAACTTAAACAAACTAAAAGATATGCAAGTGGGTCCTCCCCAAATTAGGCACAGGCCTTTTATGCCTTTGCATAACTTCAAACTAAGGAGTTCTTGGGCACCATGGATGATTAATGGTTATGAAAAGTTAAGTGCACAAATCCAAAAGTAACTAACTAAGAAACTCGACACATCAAACCAGAACATTGAATCAAAACATGAAACCAGCAGTGAGGTGAGGCATGAAAAGCATAGATGGATGATAGAGAGAGAAAAATGAAGTTCCTAATTATGGTCACATATAGTCCCTTGTGGAGTTTTTGATTAATTGACTTGGTAGGATCCTTCCTTAGTCCGGATCAAAATCAACCACTTTCAGTGACTTTGCATTGACATTTGAAGGCAAGTCCATCCCCTGAGACACAAGAATGCTCTCAGAAAACAACCACCATTCCAAATTGGAGTGAAGGTAGGAAGTGAGAAAGGGCCTTAGTTAGAGGAGACAAGGCAAGTCTCATAACCAGTGCTTATAGCCCTTTTATTTGGTCTAAGGGGTATGCTTTGAATTCCTATGTTTTTTTTGAATGGGAACCATACCATGCAAAGATCCATGCATTTTTCGCATTTATTTTGTCTAAGGCATGTGCTTTGAATTCTCATCTTTTTTTTTGTTTTTTTTTTTTTGATGAGGACCACACCATGCAAGGACTTATTTGACTTCCTATTATGAAATGACATGGAATGATGAAAAGCTTCCAAGAACACTCCTGTACATAGGAAAATAGAAAAGCACAAAGAATACCACATCCCTTTAAAGCCACATCCTGTCCAAACCTTTGATTTCTTCCCAATTCTGGAAACTACACAGGTTACCAATTTATTAAAGTTGTATTAATGAAGAAGAGACTACACACTTTCAATACAAGGAAAACCATAGCGTATGTGGATGGGTGGATGATGTGGACTCACTGCCTGTTACATGAAAAAAAAACCATGTCTCAATCATCAGTAATGACATTCAAAGTTAGAAACCATCATCAACAATCAAATTACAAATAAAGCATGCCACCATTAAGTATTGCATTACCATTGTACCTACCACCTTATTAGCAGAAAAACTAGGGAAACACATCAAACATAAGCAAACATAACCATAAAAGAAAGTAAAAGAGTAGACAATACATATTGAATATATTAACATTGGTGTAAAAAAACTAAGAAAAGACCAATAATCTTAAAAATACAAATATATAAAATAAAGATGTAAAAAAAAGAAGATAAAAATAAAAAATTGTAAAATAAAAAATGTGTAAAACAAAAAGGTCAAAAACTGAGGAGCCACCTAAGGTGTTAGTATGGATGGCCATCTCCTCCATGACTAAGTTGGAAGGGAGAGATCCAAAAGATTGAGTGTGGTTGTTCATCTAACGAGGTGTTTGTTGCGTTTGTTGGCTTGGGCTAATGGAAAGGTTTTATTTGTTGAATGTTGACTAGTTGTTTCTTGTATGGGCTATCAGGTTTGTAGATGATCATGGACCCAAATGAAAAAGTCTCATTAATGATCTAAGGTCCTTTGCACAATGTTTGAATTTTGGTTCATTGGGGTACATGTGTAAGATTCCAGTAGAGAACCTTGGCTTCTGGTTAAAACTTGACTTTTCTTATTCTAAGGTTATGGTGTTTCTTGTTGAATGCCTTATGTGTTTCGTTGGATGACAGGGCCATTAACCAATTTTCATTTAGCAAGCTGAGACTCATTAATCATTCTTTCTATGCTAGACTTAGATCTAGGTCAAGGTCAGAGGCTGTAGAGAGTGTACGAAGCTCGAATTGGATGGACAATGTTGGTAGTTTTCCATACACAAGCTCATAGGGAGAATAACCTATGGGACATTTCCATGTGGAGCGATAGGTCCAAAGGGCATCATCTTATTTAATGCTCCAGTCCCTTTGGTATTTGCTAATGATACGCATTAAGATTTTTTTAATCTCCTGATTAGTGACCTCAGCTTGACCCTTGGCTTGGGGTGATATGGTGTTGTGAATTTATGTTCAACCCTTAAGTGTTACATCAGCTTCCAGAAAGTGGCACTTGTAAAATGAGTTCCATTATCAGAAATTAATGCACGAGGTACACCAAACCTATTTATGACATTTTGTTGTACAAACCGAACAGCGGTGGTGGATGTACAGTCGGTGATGGCTGTTGCTTTTGCCCACTTGGTACAATAGTCAACTGTGACTATTATATATACCTTTCTATTTGATAAAGGTGTGATGGGATCTATAAAGTCAATGCCCCAAATATTGAATGGTTTGAAAGGTTGTATTCATTGTTTTAGTCCCTAAATGCGTGATCATAGGCACGAATGAATTGATGTACATCCCTGAAGATTGTTGGCTAATAATACCTCGCCATGAGGATTTTTATGGCCATGCATCTCCCAAAATAATGGCCCCCACAAGGATCTTCATGAGCATCCTGAAGAATGTATAATTGATCTATATCAGGAACACACCAATGTACCAGGCCATTAGGAAAAACCTTGTAAAGGTTTTCATTAATCTCTATGAAATGTTTGACCTAGTGAAGAAACTATTGTTTCTTTCTAGTGTCTAGCCCTTGTGGTAGTTCTTGCTTGAGTAGATAAGTGAGGATGGTGATATCCATTTTGGTTTGTTGGGCATTTGTGCATTAATAGTACTTGCAAGGAAAGATTCGTTAGGAAAATTGATCAAATAAAGGGCTCTCTTTCTTCTTGTCATCCCATCTTAGCTATGATAAGTGATTCGCAACCACATTCTCCACACATTTTCCATCTACTATTGTGAGATTGAACTCCTACAAAATCACAAGTCACCGTATGGCATGGGGACTCATCGTTGGTTTGTTCATTAGAAATCTGATGGCGCTATGATCTATGTGCACAAACACTTTGTAGCTAAGCACATAGTACCTGAACTTCTCTAAGGCAAACACCACTACCATCAGCTCCTTTTCTATGGTGGTGTAGTTTAGTTGTGCACCTACAATGCTCGGACTTGCATAGTGAATGTAATATGGACATTTTTGGTCATTCATTTGCATAAGAACTACCCCTAAAGCATAATTTGATGCATCAATCATCACATGAAATGGTCTGGACTAATCTGGTGCTTGAAGAATGGGAGTTTCAATAATATTTTGCTTCAATTGTTGAAATGTTGATTCACATGCAAGGGTCCAGACAAACAATGCATCCTTTTTTGTCAATTCTACCAATGCCTTGGCAATTTTAAAAAAATTCTCGATGAATCGTTGGTAATAGCCAGTATGACCAAAGCATGACCAAAATTTTTTGACTATTTCAAGTTGTCGGGTTATTCCTTAGATGACCTTTATTTTTTTAGGGTCCACCTCGATTCCTATTTTTGAGATGCAATGCCCCAAAACTATGCTTTTCTAGACCATAAGATGGTTCTTTTGCCAATTGAGTCAGAGGTTTGTTTCAACACATTTCTTCAACACCTGCTTAAGATGGTCCAAGGGTTGCTTAAACATAGCTCTGTAGGTAGAAAAATCGCATGAATGAGAAAAAGAAATTGAATGAAATTTTTTAAAGCATGCATCTAAGCTGTTATGGGAAGTGAACATGTCTAGGCCAGTTTT
Source organism: Gnetum montanum (assembly GCA_015680685.1). Classification (NCBI taxonomy): domain Eukaryota; kingdom Viridiplantae; phylum Streptophyta; class Gnetopsida; order Gnetales; family Gnetaceae; genus Gnetum; species Gnetum montanum. Next base: position 319,633 of record MNCI01014001.1, read on the forward strand.
AGGCCCCGGTAGGCCACAAATGTGCCAAACATGTCGTTCCGAGAAGGGTTGGTCATGCTCAAGGAATGGAATTAACTTGGGTGTTTGCATGGTAACAAAAAATCATGGTTTTGGGCTAAATATGGTTGACTACACTCTCATCCAACTATGCTATCCACTGGGCATTTAGTGATGAGTGTAGTCTTGGGTTGGTGGATCATTAAATGACCCCAAGAGGGTATATAGGCATGGTTTTACCATGGTAACTTGTCCTTTTTTCCATTTCACTATGACGTTGGGAGTGTAGTCTTGTTGTTACTTCTACCTTTATCATCAGAGGAGAGCATAGTTCTAGGGAAGATGATGCATTGGAGCACACACATTCACCCAAGGCTGGTGAATGTTGCTAAGGAGGAGAGGGCACTAAGCCACTTGCCACAGGTGTGCATGAAGGAGAGGAGGCCATTTGCATCTACCAGGTACACCGACTACACTCTCCCCTTTGCCACCATTTTCTATTTTTCTTAGATTAAGGGTTTGGGAGCATAGTCCCATGCACCGCCTTACATGCCTTGCCATGGTAGTGGCCACCGTGACTATGTGCCATCCATGGCGCAGCTGTTGCAACCAAAAACGTCAATCAAAAAGTGCATAGCCTAACCTTGAGCCTACATGAGGCCCAACTGGAGGTAGAGACAAGGTGCCCTAAATAGTCTTATCGATTGAACAGGGACTTATTGAATGTAACTGGGATGCAACATGATTAGCGACAATGTTGATGTGAAATGGTGCTAAGTGTTCAAGTGGTGTCAATGGTGTCGAGCATAGTCACATTTTTGGTGAAAACAAGGGTTCCAACATGCAAAGACTACTATCCTAGTGTACTTTTAGGAGTAGCTATGCGATGAAATAGCAAAAAATGCAAATGAAATTCTAAAAATGCAAAGATAAAGAAAGAGAAGAAACAAAACACCACCCCAAATGGGGTTGGGCATAGTTAACACCAAAAGGGATTAGAAGGTATGTGGTGTACAACAGGCATGGTGGACAGCATAGTCACTATCTTAGAGGTGTCTAACCATGAAGACTGATGTTCTACCAAGGTATCTAGGTCTGCTAGGTTGGCTGTTGTGGTGTACCATGGGCTATGGTGTTCTGGTGGACTACGGTGGGCTACGATGGTTTGCAACTTTACCAATATGCCTTTGGTTCTCTCCCAAGCACTCCTTAGGTTTTTCAAATCTCTAGTTTTATAATTTGTGAACTCTAAAATTTTCCAACCAGGAAAATGTTAAGGGCATTAGTATTTATAGGCCAAGGACTAGTGGAAGATGTAGGATGGCTGCCACGTGGCAGAGGGAATGATTGGACTATATTATCATCCAACTATGCTTTCCACTAAGGCTAGTGGTGTTGTGCTTTGTTGGACTCTACAAGATTGTGAGACTGTGATTACACTACCAACCGCGTGTGTGTGCCGAGAGGATTGCAAGGTACCTAAAAAATGAAAGTTTGGGGACTACAATCTAGGACTATGCTCTCCACTATCTTACATGGGGTAGAGCATAATTACAATTTTGAGGCACAAAATGGGATACAGAAGGATGTATTTTGCTAACTATGCTTGTCAAAGATGAGTCAAAGCTAAGCTGAGTGGTGTTGCCATGCTATGAAGGCCATTCTAGCTAACTACACTTTGGACTGGGGGAGAACATAGTTCCACACTTGAAAAATTTTGTAGGAAAAGTGGCTATGTGATGACTATGCTCTCCACTAGAGGCTAACTATGCCTAAGAGCTTGCTAGGTAACTAACTTATGTTTCCATATGTTATTTCCTGCTTCCTCTAGTATCTTTAGCTATTCAGCTATCTGCTAATTGAATCATTGTTTTATAGCTTTAGATATTCCCACTAGTGATCCCACATCTACCTACCACATGGAACCATGGGTAGACATGTCAGATAAATTTTCCTTCATGGAAGGCATCATTGAAGACATGGTAAGCCACTTGCAACAAGCAAACCATGAGCTTGGTATGTGTGCAATGTTATTTTTCTTTAAGTTACTTTACTGCTTAATGCTTAGTTTTTGGCTAAGATTGATTGATTGTTTTATGCCTATAGGTCCTAAGCTATAGTGTGATCCTAGCAAGATGGCCAAGATGGATGCCCTCCTTGATCTCCCTCTTGAAGTTGATCAACTGACTTGCCACATATATGAGACATTGAACAAGTACATGTTTTTCTATGTGAAGGTGTTGTGGGTTTGCAGGTGCTTGAATGAGAACCTATGAAAACACATGTAGGAACTCCAGGAGAGGGTGACCAGCCAAGATGCAAAGATCAAAGATCTCTAATCAATATATGACTTCTTAGTAGCTAGATCACAGGGAGATAGCACCTAGTATACCTATAAGATCGTGTATGCGAGATATTGAATAGCTCTTAGAGGTAAGAACAAGGCCACATGGAAGCTGATAGAGTAGCGACTCTAGATGGACTTGCTTGCCCAAAAGAACCAAGATTGGAAAAAGTATAACATGAAGGTCTATCAATGGAAGCAAATGTAGAAGAACCACAAGCACCAATATAAGCAAGAGTGCAATGTGTACATGCGATGGTACAAGGAGGAGTCTATTAAACAACACTACCTCGAGATGTTTCTTGAGGTGACCGATGGAAGGTAGGCATATGAGTTGTTCACGTAGCACACGATGGTGAGTGTCTCTCTTAAGAGGCAAATTATCACCCCTTCTAAAGAGGCCTCTTTTGCTATCTTTTTGATGGAGTTGCACACATGGACCACCATGGACAAAGGCAAGACCCTTGTGAGGATTGGTTGGCCAAGAGGATTGAACACAAGTTTCCAAGGCTAAGATCCTCTGATGCTTGGAGGCTAGCCTTTGAAAGTTACCTTCAGAACTCACCAATGCAGGACCCTCTCAGATTAGTTTTTTTTATGCATTTTTATGTTTGGAGTTAGCTTTTGTAGTGCATATTTGCTTACTTATTGAGCATATTTGCTATGATTATGGCAGGTACTAGGTGATACTACTGGCCCCAGTGATGTAGTGGAGGAAGTAGAGTTGCCACCCCCACCTAGTGCCACTAGTTGAGCATGACCTGGATGTACCCCCTCTGTTGGGCTTGTTTTTTTTTTTCTACATTTTTGGCTCTGATGTTATTCATGTCATGTACTACTCTGCATATTACATTTGATGGATGATCGTTTACTATTTGTTGTGTGTGATGTGTAAACTTCTTTTTGTATGGTCATTTATTATGCACTTGTTATGCTTATAACATGATGAATTAATATGCTAACTTAGGATTATGCAACGATAGTGTGACTAGGCCATTATAGGCCCCATGCTAGTTTAAGGTCATAGTGGGAGGGCTGATGCTAGTTTAAGGCCATCTCAGGCCACTACGATGGGATTAAAGGTGGTAGTTTAAGGTCATTTTGGGCCACAACAATTGCTAATTTAAGGCTGGTTTGGGCCACATATGCTGTTAGTTTAAGGATGATAGTTTAAGGCTGTTTTGGGCCACGTATGATGTTAGTTTAAGGATGATAGTTTAAGGTAATTCCAAGTAGAAATATTTCCAATTTAAAGCCATAGCGGGCTACAACATTACCAATGTAAGGCCATGGCAGACCACATGTTTTTAATTTAAGGCCTTTGGGGGCCACATGTTGCCAGTTTAAGGCCATAGCAGGTTGAGGCTACTAGTTTAAGACCATTTCAAGATATTGTGATAGTTTAAGACCATTCTGGGCCTGACATGCTAGTTTAAGGTCATTCTAGGCCACAAGATTGCTAGTTTAAGGCCATGTCAGGCCACAACATTGCCAGTTTAAGGCCATGGTAGGTCGTAGGGACAGAATTAAAAGTAATATTTTTAGGCCATTCTAGGCCCGATATGTTGCTATCTCTCCTTTTGTAATTTTTTCTTTTATAATTTTTATGCATTTTGATGCTTTTTAATAACTATGAAGGTGTGAACTAACCAAGCAAGTGTATAAACTAAGAAAATGAATGCATAAACAAAGCAAATAAATGCATAAACAAAGTGAAACAATGCATAATCTAAGTAATCAAGTTAAATGTAAATATGTAAACAAATACAATGCAAGCAAAAGTTAAAAAAATACATGGCTCATAGGAGCAAAGGATAGGCAAGCACCTAGCACATTTCGGGCTAAGGGGGTACCTTAGTCGCACAGTTGCTTCCAAATCCGGTGTGGGTTAGAAGGTGCGTAAGGTCTAGGGTGCACTATTTAGTAGTCTCCTGGACCCTTACTCGCTACATTGAAGGAAAAATCTACCCAAAGCATGTTCTCCAGTAAGTTGCCTACTTCTTCTATCTTTTTAGGTGGGTTTGCCTCATGCGTTTCATTTTCATCCTTTGCTGCAAATGTGTCATTAGGAAATTCCACCTCTGACCCTTGCTTTGTATCTATGTTGTTGATGGCTAGAGGGGCTATGTTATCACCATGGATAATAACCTTGCCACCTTCATATGGAAGGTGGATTTCTTGGTGGATCAAAGAGGAGATAGCTCGTAATTGAGCCAACCACGGCCTGCCCAACATTAAGTTGAAGCCTAGCATTTTCTCTATGACAATGAATTTGGCAGTGGTGGAGAATTGCTCCCCTGCCATGAAGGCTATTGTGACAGTACCCTTAACAATGATGCATGACCCATTAAAGGATTTTAGACATGTGTTTTTTGTTGGCTTAATTTGGTCCATAAGGCCTAACTTATCAATGATGGTGTGTGGGATAACATTGTTTCTAACCTGTTGTTGACGTGCATCCTCCAAATCTTACATTGCCCGACAATTATAATGATAAACATGAGGGCTATTATGACCTCACCCTTCTTAGGGTCGACCTTAATTACCTCATCATGAAATGTGAGGGATGTGGAGCTTGATTCCTATGGTGTAGGAGGCAACATCACTATGTGGATGGAATTCTCATCTATCCGGATGTTCTCTATGACAGGAATGGAGGTTAGCATCTGCACTAGTGCTTCGTGGTGGGCAAATGAGGTCATGATTAGGTCATAGAGGCTCAATATTATGTTCTTCTATTTAAGTGCTTACTTCACCTAGGCTAATGCATCCACAAAGTCTTTGCCATCGATTGCATTTTTATTGGCTTTGACTTCTTTCATACATCCTAAGAGATGAATTTCACAGAGAGGAAACTTAGGCTTTATTGGCTTGGCCTATGCAGGGTACTTAGTACTTGGTTGCAAGTTGCTAATGGTGGCCTTCTCAATTGTTTTGGCCATAGGGATCGCAAATATGGGGACGAGCTTTGGTGGACCTAGCGCCCTTTACTCTTGACGTTACCTAATCATTCTATTTGTGAGGTGTTCATTGGGCCTCCCTGGTTGCCACCTAGATGGTTTATTAATGTTGCCAATAGGATTAGCTCTTGGAAGGGATGGGACCAATGTGTTGCCCACTACTGGACTCCGGGTAGATGAGGAGTTAGCACTTTGTAGCATCTTAATGACAAAGTGTGACTGAATTATTGTTGTTACGACATGTTATGGGATCCTAACCATGAAGGGAGTTGTAGGTGCTTGAGGTGACACTCTGATGACAAAAGGGGGTCTTAAACCCATAGGGGCCATGGATGCCCTTGTGCTACTAGAGGGCACATAGACCACAAATGGCCGCTACATCGGTTCTAGGTTGTTATCAATGCTAATAGTGTTTATGACATAGCCTACATCATCTACATTTAGAGGATTCTTATACACCCTCATAGATTGGTTTTGAGGCCTGGACTTCTTCCATACGTTCCAAGAGATGAATTTCATGGGGAGGTGACTTGGGCTTTGTTGGCTTGGCCTTCACAGGGGCCTCAATGCTTGGTTGCAAGTTGCTAGTGATGGCCTCCTTAGTTGTTTTGGTTGTAGGGATCATAAATATAGGGACCAACTTCGATGGATCCAACGCCCTTTACTCTTGATGTTGCCTAATCATTTCATTTTTAAGATGCTCATTGGGCCCCCTGGGTTGCCACCTAGAGGGTTTGTTAATTTTGCTAGCAGGATTGGCTCTTGGATGGAAAGGGACTGATGCATTGCCCACTACTGGACTTCGAGTAGGTGAGAAGTCAGTATGTTGTGGCATCCTAATGACAAAGGGTGGCTAAACCATTTTTTTATGACATGTTGTGGGACCTTAACCATAAAGGGAGTTGTAGGTGCTTGAGGTGGCACTCTGACGATGAAAAGGGGCATTGAACCCATAGGGGCCATGGATGCCCTTGTGCTACTAGAGGTCACATGGACCATGAACGGCTATTGCACCGATTTTGGGTTGTCATTAATGCTAATAGCATTTATGACATAGCCTACATCATCTACATTTAGAGGGTCCTTATACATACCCTCATAGATTGGTTTTGAGGATTGACTAGGTTTGTAGCGTTGATGAGTGGCGAGGTACCCTTACACTCAACCATACAAATACGAGCGTTTTCACACACGATCTGGTTGAACTCCGCAGACGGACTAGTTGTGGCACCTAGATTGTTAACCTTAGGTCGCAGTTCACTATCTTCCCACCTGGACTAGTTATTAGGTTTGTCACGTATGGTTTAGTCCAGAGTCAGGTGTATGATGTGTTCCTAATTCTAACGCTACTCCTGAAGGTAGTGGAAAATAATATTAACTAAGCTAAGTTAGGAGGAAAAGGGTAAGAAGATCTAATCTAGCCTAAGTGCGATGAGTAGCCATTCCTTGATCATCCGTACACATCTTGGACCTTCATGCACGACTACCACTAGGATTACCAAGCACAGATCCTAGGTATGCCACTGGGTTACCAAGTAGTCACACTTAAATGATTGTAATCAAGTCGTACTCATTCCACGTTCTCAGAGATAAGGGTGAGAGAGAAAATAGTAAATAACAATTAAATAAACAAAGTGAATGCTACAATGATGAAGTAATCTCAATCTTTATTGTCGATCATGTTCGCGTCCAAGTACGTCACACTCGAATAAAGAATGTCGTACAATTACATTCACCACACTGCGGGCAGACACGGGAAAATAATCTAACTCTGGAGGGATCAAACTACTAGAGTTTCACTACAATCTAAAACTAGCCTTCTCAACAAGGGAGAGCCACTTCTTATTTATAGACATTACGGTGGACTGCGATATCGCGTCCCATCATACCCCCACGACTGAATAAAAACTCGTCCTCGAGTTACAAAGAGAACAAACTCCATTGATTACACAGTGGATAGGTATGGGATTATTAACTGGAAAAAAGAAATGGAATAATGCTGTAGTGTGGGAAGACACAACA
>MNCI01014001.1:333215-349574 GCA_015680685.1 Gnetum montanum
TTTTGTTCATGTTTATAAGAAACTCCCACTTTAGGTTGTATACTCCAATCTTCATCGTCATATAGTTCGTTGGTTCTCCAATGAACTTCCTCACTAAGTGTGGCGTTATTATTTTCTTGTAGGAGAGACATTGTTATGAAGTTGTGTGTGAGTTTAGATGTGACTTTTAATAATTATTTCTTCTTTCTAAGAAATATATCGTTAAGTCCTTATACAGCGACCTTGTATGATATAACTAATCTAGATAACTAGCACCATCCCCAGCAACGGCGCCAATGATGAGTGGTGAGGTACCCCTACACTCAACCATACGAATATGAGCATTTTCACGCATGATCCAGTCGAACTCCGCAGACAGACTAGTTGTGGCACCTAGATCGTTAACCTTAGGTTGCAGTTCATTGTCTTTCCACCTGGACTAGTTATTAGGTTTGTCATGTATGGTTTAGTCCAAAGTGAGGTGTATGATGTGTTCCTAATTCTAACGCTACTCCTGAAGGCAGTGGAAAATAATATTAACTAAGCTAAGCTAGGAGGAAAAGGGTAAGAAGATCTAATCTAGCCTAAGTGCGATGAGTAGCCATTCCTTGATCATCCATACACATCTTGGACTTCGTGCACGACTACCACTAGGATTACCAAGTGCAGATCCTAGGTACGCCACTGGGTTACCAAGTAGTCACACTTAAATGCTCGTAATAGAGTCGTACTCATTCCTCGTTCTAGGAGATAAGGGTGAGAGAGAAAATAGTAAATAACAATTAAATAAAGAAACAAAGTGAATGTTACAATGATGAAGTAATCTCACTCGAATAAAGAAACAAAGTACGTCACACTCGAATAAAGAATGCCGTACAATTACATTCACCACACTGCGGGCAAACATAGGAAAATAATCTAACTCTAGAGTGATCAAACTACCAGAGTTTCACTACAATCTAAAACTAGCCTTCTCAACAAGGGAGAGCCGCTTCTTATTTATAGACATTTCGACGGACTGCGATATTGCGTATGCAATATCGCAGGGAAGACACAATATCATGGGGGATGCGATATTGCCTACGTGATATCGCAGCCTATGCGATATCGCATCCCATAAAGCGTCGAGGATCACCTTGCCTATGTCACTCATTCTTTGGAGGTCATCCTACATGGCTATGCAAAAATCGGTGTTATGATCGAGTAGCTAGTGGTAGTGGCAGAACCAATATAGCCTAAAGTGTTTTGGGACTAGGGGCTCATTCAGTGCTACTAACGTAGGATTCCTTAGGAGCTCACAATATCTATCATGTCTTAGCATCTTCAGACATCTTCTTGTACTAGATACATCTAACCTCTAGTAGTTGATCCAATAGTTTTGAGATGTGTGGGCTATGCTACAAGGATGGCGATCAGGGTAGGTGACACATACATGGGTTGGGTTAATGCTAGGAATGTTGATGAGACAAGTAGGATGTAGGGTGCTAAAGTCACATGGGGCCTAAAGATAGGCCCTATGCGGAAATGTGGTTGATTTGATGTCGTTGCATTGGCAACGATGGCTAGATAGGTGGTAGTGATGCCACAAAGGGTAAGCTAAAGGAAGCTAGCACATTAGGATGTGTCTGGTGCATTGCTATAATGGACGTTAATCTAGATGGTGATGCCGATGCTATGACCATTTCAAAAAGAACAAGTGAATGGGACTGTAGAAGAGCTAGTCCAAGGATTTCTCACTAGAAGATGGTATGGAAGGAGTCCTTGTGCTTGAAGGGAACTTTGAACTCGTCCTGTTCTTCTAACAAGAATTCTTCGTAATCTATCCCTACTTCATGCTCACTTGTTCAGATGAGCTGGGCTAGCATCCATTGGTAGGGCTCTGTGAGTGGGATGATGTCAAGTCAGAAGGGGATGTACTCCCATTTGTTCTAATGGATAAGCTCATAGCCTTACTTTGCTTCCATGTCTAAGTGGTCTATAAATAGCCCTACTTGAATCTTTGTGTAAATGAAGTTGTATTGTTCATCACTTAGCACGATGTACTTTGGATCTTGCCCATGCAACCTACAGGATTGCCTTGGCTCTATCATTACAAGATTCCAAGGGTTATCAATTCTAGTCTCTTATTGGATGGGCAAGATGGCAAGTGTGCTTGGGATTGATGTTGAAGGCTGTTTGAAATTCATAGATGCAGATCAAGTTGCAAGAGGGGAGGATAAGAGTTGTTGAGTGTGAAAATGGCTAACTCTAGTGACTAAGTTGTCTATGATAAGAGTTGACTACACTCTTTATGTTAAGGGCCAACTATGCTCTCTACATTAAGATCTAACTATGCTCTCACTAACAACATTAAGAATTTGGCTAATTGTGGGAATGTGTGCTTTGGGGTTGCTACGTGAGGTTTTGGGGGAATCAATGACGAGGTCCAGTCTACACCAACTAGTTAGTAGAAAACACTTGCACTAGCCTAAGATCCAACTACTGTTGCACATGCAGTAGGTCCATAAGGGTGTTGGATCTACGTTAGCCTGAAGCCAGCAATGGTGATGCAGAGAGCACTCAAGACAACCACTAATAGGGTCTAAAGAAAAAAATAGTTCTAGCCCTCCTTCTAGCACCAAAAAACTATCGTGACTAAAAATGTTGATCGCTAGAACATTGAGGTCGATGGACACATAGCCTAACCCTATGTTCGTGTAAGGACTTGTTGGTGGTGAAGATAGGATGCCTTGAATGGTCTTGTTAATCAAACAAGGACTTACCGGATGTAACCGGGGTGTAGCATGGGTAGCCGCGATGCTGATGCGAAACGGTGCTAAGTGTTTGAGTGGTGTCAATGGTGTCAATGCGGTCGAGTGTAGTTAGGTTTTTGGTGAAAACAAGGATGCCAACATGTAGAGACTACTGCCCTAATGTAGTTTTAGAAGAAGTTATGTAATGAAACAACAAAAATGCAAATGAAATGCTAAAAATGCAAAGAGAAAGAGAGAGAAGAAATAGTACACCATCCTAAATGGGGTTGAGCATAGTTAACACCAAAAGGGATTAGAAGGTACACAATGTACAACATGCATAGTGGATAGCATAGTCACAAGGTCAAAGATGTCTAGCCGTAAAGACTAACGTTTCACCAGGGTGTTTGCATCAACCGAGTTGGCTACCATGGTGTATCATGGGTTACGGTGTTTTCGTGGACTACTATGGGTTACGGTGTTTTGGTGGACTACAATGGGTTACGATGATCTACAAATTTGCCAACATACCTCTAGTTCTCTTCCAAGTGCTCCTTAGGTTTGTCAAGTCTCTGGTTTGCTAATTTGTGAACTCTAAAATTTGCCAACCCTAAAACTGTTAAGGACATTAGTATTTATAGGCCTAGGGCTAGTGGAAGATGTGAGATGGCTACCACATGGTAGAGTGGATGGTTGGGACTATGTTGTTACCCAACTACACTTTTCACTAAGGTTGGTGGTGTTGTGCTTTGTCAAACTCTGCAAGACTGTGACTATGTTGCCAATCGCATGTGTGTGTGCTGAGAGAACTGCAAGGTACTTGAAAAAATGAAATTTTGGAGACTATGCTCTCCACTATCCTGCATGGGGTAGAGCATAGTTACAATTTTGAAGCTAAAAAGGGGATACAAAATGATGCATTTTGCTAACTACACTTGCCAAAGATGAGGTGGAGTTGAGTTAAGTGGTGGTGTCATGCTATGGAGGTCACTAGAGGCCTTTTTGGCTAACTACACTCTAGACTGGGGGAGAGCATAGTCTTACAATTAGAAAACTTTTGCATGAAAAGTGGCTATGTGCTGACTATGCTCTTCACTAAAGGCTAACTACACTCCTAACTAGGGATGAGCATAGTCCCAACACTTTCCAAAACTTATGAAGACTGGCTTCTGATTAACTACGCTTGACTACACTCTGGGCTGGGGGAAAACATAGCCTCAACACTTGAAAACATTTGCAAAAGCTAGACCTTCATGCTAACTGCACTCTCCATGAGAGGCTAACTATGCTCTAGGGTAGTGGAGAGTGTACTTCCAGCACTTAGAAAAATTTGCAACTTCTGGCTTCATGATGATACTTAGAAAAAATTATAAAACTAGCCTTTGTGTTGACTACACTCTCCATGAAAGGTTGACTATGCTTTAGGGTAGTGGAGAGTGTAGTCCTAACACATAGAAAAAATTTGCAAAAAATGGCATCAAGCTAACACTTAGACAAATTTTAGTCAGGATGCCATAGTCTGCATTTGGTTGTGTTTTAGTGGTGTACTAGTGGGGAGAGTTTTGTTTGTCTATTTGGGCCAAATGCACTCTGGAGTGCAACTGCAATGGAGGAGTTTGCTATAGGGGATAGGGATTTTTCGTTTGGTTATCTTTGATTTTCTATTTGGCCCTTTGGAGCTTTGTGGGTCTGAGGGTATTGTAGGGTTTGGGGGCTGTGCAGGATTTTGAACTGCACGAGGTTTTGGGACATGCAAGGTTCTAGGCCCTATGCATTGCACTCCATGGCATGATCCTTGGGGTCATGGCTATCATTGTGCAGTGTAGTGTAGCTACAAGGGATCACAATTTCCATTGCATGCCATTTTTTCATCAATTTTTCTTTTTTATTTGGCTTTTTACTTTGTGGCTACGTGTAGGTTGGGGTTGCACACAGGCTACGACACGCATGGGGCTTTGGGGACCGTAGGTGTTCTAAGCACTGCAAGCATTGAACATTTTTTTGTTTTTGAGGTGCAGGGGTTAGGGCCCTACACCTTATGTGCCATGAGGGCCATGGCTACGATCACGCTCCACATAGCACGGTTATGGTTGCTATTGGGATTTCAGTAGCAGTAGGAGGAGATACTACAGTGGACATGGCAGAGATAGGGTTCTACTGCATGTTTTTGATTTTTTTTCTAATGTTGGTAGTAGTGGGGGTGTAGCCTTCCATGGTGGCAGAGGGCAAGGTGGGGCCTTGGCAATCGTGATGTGATGAGCATGGCATCTCGAGGAGACTATGCTCTTCATGACTGTGGGACTATGCTCTCAACATGTTGAGAGCATAGTCCCCTAAGTGTTTGTTTAAATGCCTATTTTTTTAAAGGTCATAATATTTACAAAGTGTTTACCAAAGTTTGTGTTTGCCAAAATGTCTATTTTTTTTTGGAACTACACTCTCCACTAGGGTAGTCTAGAGTTAGAAAAAATTTTGCTAACTATGCATGGTGCTAAACTTGCAACATGTAGTGCTAAACCTGCAAAAATGTAGTATTAATCCTACAAAATGTGCTATACCCTAGTGAGTGCCAAGCACATTGAATGAGTTAATTGATGTCCTACACCCATAGGGCCCTAAGGTGTATTGTTAAAATTGCTCATTTTACTAATTTACATTAGTAGTTGCAAAAATTGCCAAAGTTGTATATACCAAAATTTGCATCTATTGTGTATATACTAATTTTATGCCTATTACTTGATGATTGCAAGGTGATGCTGAATTCTATTTTGATCATAGTTAAGCTTGTGGACATCTTATGTTTCATGAGTGAACCCGTTCCCAACACCCCTGTGCCAAATATGCGAGTGGATTAGCAAGCAATGTCGTTCTAGCTAGGGACCCAAAAGCTCCTAGAGTACCTATTGTGGCAATTTAATGTCATCATGTGGTCACACTTGGTAGTTGAGGCTGTGAGTGCTATCATTGAGATGCTACTACCCAATGCTAATTGGAGCATCCTGAAGTTCATCTTAGATGAGTTCGCTGCTAATGTTGATAGGGTAGGAAGCTTAGGAAGAGGCCCTAGGGATGTTTGGCAGATATCCAAAGTATGGCGTATGATGGGGATTACTTGTTATAATAAGAGCAACACCCTTTTTTTTGCGTAGCGGTTGCATACTCTATTCCAAAACCCACCTGGAACCATCTACTATGTTGAAGGGTAAGTGCTTCTATAGCTTATGTAGTGTTTTTTGCTACTTGCTCATGTTAAATTGCTAATGGTTTTATGTTTGATTGCTAAGTTTCAAGTTGATAAAGATGGCCTGCATAATGATCTAGATGCTCTGGCCTTAACTCGCACTACCTTAGAGGTTTTCTCATTTAGAATAAACATTCAAGCAACCATGATTAAGTAGATGAGATGCGATCTAGAGACCTATATCTCCCATCACTAGAAGGCATACGAGCAATCTAGGATCCATGGTTGGTTAGATGAGGAGTAGGTTATTAGTGAAATTAACTTTGAGGAGGTGTCTATAGCACCACCCCCATCTCGTGCCCCCTTTGTGGCACATATGTATTTATGTTTTGGCTCATGTGCTTGTGTATCTACCTTTTAGTTTAGCTTATTTGCATGATGAAATGCTAACCTTATTTTGCTTTGTATTGCAGTGGCAGTTGCATCAGCCAAGGTGACGATGGTCACCACATGTCACACAAAGGCTACCCTCATCATGAAATACAGGGATGTAGAAGGTGCACAACACTAGCTATGCCATAGAGTCCTAGACTTGCTAATAGCTCGACTCATGCATGCTGGGTTAATGGACCTATTCTTGACCCTTAGCCCAAGTATCCTAGTGGTTGAAATGATCACCATCTTCACCTCGTTTAGTAGTGATGTTAGGAGGTTTGTTACTCGAGTGCACGACATGATGGTAGTGCTAGACCTCAGCGAGTCCTTCTTTGTTGATCTCTTTGACATTCCTACTGATGGTCCAACAATTATCCATAAGGCTAGTAGGGAGGTGGACTGTAGAGAGGAGATTGAGGACTACTTGAGGGCCACTTCATCTCACAAAGGCATATCATTCAAAGATTTGTAGGTGCTTGAGGTGTGGGAGCTCTACCCTTTGTTCTGTGCTCATGCCTTTCCAAAGCTTCCCTTTCAAGGAAAGATCCTAAGGGTGGAACATGCATAGGTGATAAAGGAGGTGCTACTAAAGGGTACGAGATTCAATTAGGCCACATGCATAGCCACTGGTCTACATGCAAATATTTCTCAACTTCAATTCAACCTTCAAGAGAGGTTCCATGTCGACTTCGCATTCTTCGTAGGATAGCTACAAAGGTTTGCAGAGCTTCTAGTTGTGTAGGATGATGGATGATGGGTGGTGCAGGATCATGAGCAACTATCCTAGCCATGGGTCAAACATATGTTTTTGACTACACGAACGCAAGACCCTCTAGAAAATATCGATGAGTTATTATCAGTAACAACCAAGGTTCCTATGGGACACTCGCATTATTCATGCAATATCATGGGTGAGGGTCCTCTAGTTGGCACCAAGGAGGTGAGCAAGGTAGTCCGCTACATAGCAAAGATGATGGGACCATCCAAGGTAAAGATCAAGAGGCCATGTCCTGAAGATGAAGTTTCCCTTGAGATCAAAAATCCAAGCAACACAAAGATTTACATTAGGCTACAAGATTTGCATGAGGATGTTGCAAGTTAGTATGCATATATGCTAGATGCTTTGGTTGTATTTATGCATGTATTTTTTTATTTTTATGTTATAATGTTAGTTAGCTAATGATACTATGCCTTACGCATATGTGGATTAGTTGCAGAAAGAGAAGACAGGGCTGTGAGAGCAGCAACTGAGGTGATGGTGAAGGAAGCCCCTCCTTGGGCTAAGGAGGAGGTAGCTCCTAAAGATGAGTTTCATGAGGTGGAAAAGGTCCTCTGGTAGCTGGAAGAAGAGGGATTGCTCCACCTGAATGGGGATGATTTTGACACTTTGTTTGATGGTATGCAGCTAGGTGGACCCCTTGCACTCACACTGGAGGGCTTGCTAGGTAATCTACTTTTATTGCCATCTATCTTCCCTTATTTACTCTAGTATCTTGAGCTATGTCAAGTCATGTACTAATTGCATATTTGTATTGTAGCATTAGATATTCCCACCAGCAGTACTACATCTACCTACTACATGGAGACATGGATAGAGATGCCAGATAAACTTGCCTTCATAGAAGGTGTTGTTGAGGACATGGTGAATCGCTTGCAACAAGTAGGCCCAGAGCTAGGTATGCATGTAGTGCTATTTCATTTTATGTTATCCTACTTATTGCTTAAATGCTTAGTTTTCAGATGAGATTGATTAGTTGTTGTATGCCTATAGGTCCTAAGCTACAGTGGGATCCGAGTAAGGTGGCAAGGATGGACGCTCTGCCTAACCTTCCTCCTAAAGTTGATTAGGTGTCTTGTCACATATACAAGACATCTAACAAGTGTGCACTTTCTTGTGCGAAGTTGTTATGGGTCTGTAGGTGCTCTAATGAGCACCTATGGAAATGTGTGCACAAACTGCAGGAGAGGATGACTAGCCAGGATGAAAAGATCAAGGATCTTCAATTCAGATATGACTTCATAACAACTAGATCACGTAGAGATGGCACTTGGTGTACCTCTAAGATTGAGTATGCTAGGTATTGGACAACTCTTAGAGGTAAGAATGAGGCCACATGGGACCTAATAGAGAAACAACTTTAGATGGATTTGCTTGCTTAGAAGAATCAGGATTGAAAAAATTATAGCACAAAGGTTCATTAGTGGGGAAAAATGCAAAAGAATCACAAGCATCACTACAAGTGGGAGTGCAATGTGTACCTACGATGGTACAAGGAAGAGTCTGCCAAATGCCACCCCCTTGAGATGTTTCTTGAGGCAACTAGTGGAAAGCAAAAGTATGACTTTTTTGCATAGTGTATGGTCATGACTGACTCTTCGAAGAGATAGATTGTCACCCCCTCTGGAGAGGCCTCTTCTACTACATTTTTCATGGAGCCACCTGCATGGATCACCATGGACAAAGGAAAGGTCATTGCGGGTATTGACTTTGGCTAGGAAGACTAGATGTAACTTTTCAAATTTGAGATCCTCCCCTGCTTGGAGGTTAGCCTTGGAACGTTACCTCTAGAACTCACCGATGCGAGGCCCTCCTAGGTTAGTTTCTGCTACGTTGGTTTTTTATGTTTTGAGTTAGCTCATATAATGTATTCTTGCTTACTAATTATGCATATTTTTTAATGGCTGTGGGAGGTACCAGGCAATGCTACAAGCCTCAACGACCTAGTAGAGGAAGCAGAACGTCCACCCCCACCTAGTGCTACTAGTTGAGCATGACCAAATGTACCTACCACTAGACATTTTTGCTACATTTTTGTCATGTGATGCTATTCATGCTATGTATTACTATTCATATTACATTTGCTATGGATGAATATTTGCTAGGTGTAATGTGCAAACTTTTATCCCTATAAGATGCTTTTATTACATTTCTATAAGTATGCAAGTCTAGGCCATTGTGAGCCATAGCAATACTGGGCCATTGTGAGCCATAGTGAGTTTGTTGTCATTTTAAAGCTTTAATGGGTCACATGCTAGTTTAAGGCTATAACGAGAGGGTTAATGCTATAGTTTTAGGCCATTCTAGGCTGCAATGATAGTATTAAAAGCCATAGTCTTAGGCCATTCCGGGCCACATATTAGCAATAGTTTAAGGCCATTTCAAACCACTAGCATAGTTTAAGGTCATTTCAGGCCTCTACAAGGAGATTAAAAGTGATAATTTTAGGCCATTCCAAGCTACAACATTGCTAGTTTAAGGCTATAGTGGGTCGTGGAGTTGCCTAGTTTAAGGCCATGGTGGACCACAGTGATAGCAATAGTTTTAGGTCATTCTGGG
This sequence comes from Gnetum montanum, assembly GCA_015680685.1. NCBI lineage: Eukaryota > Viridiplantae > Streptophyta > Gnetopsida > Gnetales > Gnetaceae > Gnetum > Gnetum montanum. The sequence continues at coordinate 342,880 of MNCI01014001.1, forward strand.
CTGCTAGTAATGGAATCGAAAGTGATAGTTTAAGGCCATTTCGGATCATTGTGTTGCCAGTTTAAGGTCATGGTGGGTCACACACTATTATCTCTCCTTTTGTAATTTTGCCTTTTATGATTTTTATGCATTTTTAAGGTTTTTTATGCATTAAAGTAATAACCACGAAAGTGTAAACTAACAAGAAAATGCATAAAAAAAGTAAATGAATGCACAAACTAAGAATATAGATGTGTAATCTAAGCAATCAAGCTAAATGAAAATAACATGCTATCATGCTAATCTAATGCAACACAAATGCAACATAAGCAAAGGGTAAGGTATAGGGCACGCAGAAGCGAATAGTAAGTAGGCACCTAGTGCATTTTGGACTAAGGAGGTACCTTAGTCATGCAGTGTCTTCCTAACTCAGTGTGGGTTAGGAGGTGTGTAGCGTCTAGATTGTACTACCTAGTATTCCCTGTGACCTCCACTTACTATGCATAAACAAAGTAAATGAATGCACAAACTAAGCAAATAGATGCGTAATTTAAGCAATCCAGCTAAATGCAAATAACATGCTATCATGCTAATCTTATGCAAAAAAAATGCAACATAAGCAAAGGATGAGGTATAGGGCACGTAGAAGCGAATAGCGAGTAGGCACCTAGTGCATTTTGGACTAAGGAGGTACCTTAGTCATGCAATTGCTTCCTAACTTAGCATGGGTTAGGAGGTGCATAGGGTCTAGATTGTACTACCTGGTATTCCCTGTAACCTCCACTTACTATGTCAAAGGGCAACTCTACCCAAAGGGTGTCCTTTGGGAGGTCATTTGCTTCTACTACCTTTTTGGGTGGGTTCACCTCATGCATTTCATTGTCCGCTGCAGGTGCATCATCAAGAAACTAAACCTCCGACCTTTGCTCCATATCTATGTTGTTGATGGCCAAAGGGATGGTGTTATTATCATGGATGATAACTTCATCACCTTTGTACAAGAGGTAGATCTCTTGATGAATCAAAGAGAAGATAGCTCGTAAATGGGCCAGCCATGGTCTACCCAATATCAAGTTAAAGCCTAGTATCTCTTCAATGACAATGAATTCAGCAATGGTGGGAATTGCTCCCTTACTACAAAAGCTATAGTTATGGTGCCCCTAACAACAACACATGATCCATTGAAAGATTTCAAGCACGTGGTCTTTGTTGGCTTGATTTGGTCTGTAAGCCTTAGCTTATCCATGATAATATATGGTATTACATTTGTTGCTTCTTAGCCATCGATGTACACTCTATGAATCTTGCATTGCCCAACGCGTATGGTAATAAACATTGGAGCTGTTATGACCTCGCCCCTCTTAGGATTGACCTTAATTACTTCATCATTAAATGCTATTGATGTGGACCTTGATTCCTATTATGTGGGAGGCAACATCACTACATGGATGCAGTTCTCATCTATAGCGATGTCTTCCATAATAGGAATGAAGTTCAACATTTGCACCAGTTCTTTGCAGTGGGAAGATGAGGTCATAATTAAGTTGTACAAGCTCAATGTTGTATTTCTCTATTTAAGTGTTTGTTTGACTTGGGCTAATGCATCCACAAAGTCCTTGCTATTAGCCATGTTTTTGTTTGCCTTGACTTCTTCCATGTAACCTAGGAGATAGATTTCTCATGGAGGTGACTTAGGATTTCTTTGCATGGCCTGCTTAGATGCCTCAATGCTCTCTTGCGATTTGTTGGTTGTGGCCTCTTTAGTTTTCTTGGCCATGGGAATCACAAATATGGTGATTGGTTTTGGCGAACCCAATGCTCTTTGGTCTCGATGTTGCTTAACCATTTCATCTATGAAACATTCATTGGGTCTCCTATGTTGCCACCTCGGGGGTCTACCCATGTTGCTAATGAGGTTGGCCCTTGAACAGGAAAGGATCGATGCATTGCCTACTACTAGGCTTTGGACAGGTGAGGAGCTGGCATGTTGGGGCATTCTAACGATAAAGGATGGTTGATCGATTATAGTTGATGTGACATTTGGTGGGACCCTAACCATGAAGGATGTTGTGGGTGCTTGAGGTAGCACTCTAACAATGAAGGGGGGCCTCAAACTTGTGGGCGCTAAGGGGATCCTTAAACTACTAGAGCGTACCTAGACCACGAATGGCTGCTATGCCAATTTTGAATTGTAGTCAACATTGATAACATTTATGACATAGCCAACATTGCCTACATTTAGAGGGTCATTGTACACCTTAATGGACTAGTTTTGAGGCCTGACTAGGTTCATACTTGATGAGTGGCGAGGTACTCCTACACTCAACCATATGAAATGAGCGTTGCACGCGCAATCCGGTCGAACTCCACAGATGGACTAGCTGTGGCACCTAGATAGTTAGCCTTAGGTCGCAGTTCACTATCTTCCCACCTAGACTAGTATTGCATTTGTCACGTATGGTTTAGTCCAGATGAGGTGTATGATGTGTTCCTAATCTATGCTACTCCTGAAGGCAGTGGAAAAATAATATTTAACTAAGCTAAACTAGGAGGAAAAGGCTAAGAAAATCTAATCTAGCCTAAGTGAGACGAGCAAATGATTCCTTGATCAACCGTACACATCTTGGACCTCCTGCATGACTACCACTAGGATTTACCAAGCGTAGCTCCTAGGTACGCCACTGGGATTACCAAGCGTAGATCCCAAATACGCCACTNATAAAGACACCGTACAATTACATTCACCACACTACGGGCAGACACAGGAAAAAAATCTAACTCTGGAGGGATCAAACTGCAAGAGCTTCGCTACTTCTAACTCCTATATGCCTAAAACTAGGAAAGCCGTCTCTTATTTATAGATATGGCAGCGGACTGCGATATCACGTACGTGATATCGTAGGGAAGACGCGATATCGCGTACACGATATCGCGATGGATACGATATCACGGCGAATGTGATATCGCGTACGTGATATCACGGCCTATGCAAATCGTGTCTCATCATACGCCCACGACTGAATAAAAACTCATCCTCGAGTTACAAGAACAAGCTTCAGTGATTACACAGTGGATAGGTATGGGATTATTAACTGGAAAAAGAAATGGACTAATGCCGTAGTGTGGGAAGAAACAACATAGAGAAAAAAATACTATAACTACAAAAATGTGGAACTCATGTAGTTCCTAGTGGCAGTGGCTCCTCCATGGGTGCTTTCCCTTTGTCACTTGCTCCAAGCTTAGAAGGTTCACGACGCTGAAGAATGGCCTGGAGCTTCTCCTCTTTGGTCCTAGGATCTTGTGCCGTCCATGCTAATGTTTTGATGTTTGACGGAGTCGGCACCTCCCACGGACAGGGTAGTTGCAAGAACATCTAATTAGCTTTGACGTACCATGCCACGAACACCCATCGTTCCTCTTCATAGGCTCTGGCTTTGTCTTTGTATTCATGAAGCTCTGTTAGCCATCAAGCCAAGTCGGTTGCAACATCTTTTTATCCTTGGTAGCTTTCTTTTACCACCACAAGTTCAGAATTTGCGACATCTAGTTTCTCAATGAGCTTCTTGCACTCTGCAAATTCTGATTCGTATTTGATATGGGTGGAAGCTACCTGCTACTTGAGCTCTAACCTCAGGCGTCCTGTTGTTAACATGGCCAGGTTGGCATATCTAAGGTTTGCCAACTCCATGTATTCGGTCAAGTCTTGGATCTACAGGTTCCGGTTCTTGATTTTTGCTTGGTGGGTGAAGGCGTAAGTGTCCAATTATGGCCCTCTAATCAGTGTGCTGAGCACTGATGTTGTTGATTTGAGCCTTGGCCATATGGATCTCCTTCTCCAGGATTTGTTTGTACATCCCCACCTGATCACGGAAATGCTCCTTCAGCTTCTCATGTCGTTTAGCCTCATTCTGCCACACGCTGATCTCGATGGCTGATTTTTGGTGAATAGCACGTACCTCCTCCATTAAGAGGGTTCGATTTTCTTTGGCTAAACAGCTTACATCTCGGTTAACCCAAATGAACTGTTCCTGTAACTGATGAAAGTGTTCATCAAGAACATTCTTTTGTTTCTCCACAGAAGTCAACCAAAGGTTATCTGCAACCAACTGCTTGTTCTCTTCTTCTAAGGCCTTGAGTGCCTTAAGATGCACATGAGTTTGCGCTTGAGCTGCGGAGGCATCCCAGGTGGCTATCTCCTTTTCTTCTGCCACCTTCTTATTTTCTACAATTAACTTTGTTAATTGCTTGGTTCTAAAGTTGTCTAGCTAGTCTGTGGGAACAAATTACAAAGGATCCCGCTATGCTACTTGTAAGGCTACGAGCTGCTCTTGTAGTTTCTGCACTTCTATTTCAGCATGCTCGGCCCCTACTTTGGATATGACCAGCTTCCCCTTTTTGGAAATGAGATCTGATTGAATTGTTGTTACATCCTGGGGGATGTCAAACAGAGACATCAAAACTTTTCCTGTTTGAAGCAATCTGTCCAGTGCATCCTCATGTTCCACAGGAGTCATTAAGGTTCTAGCAAGAGTTTGAGCATCCCGTGCTACTGAAAGATCTGTCAGTGGCACAACAGGTACATTAAAATATTCTTTGATATGGTCAATGACCACTTCAGCAGCTCCCGTGGCATCCTGGTGTTGCATGACCATCACAGTGGCCCCTTCACCAATCTCTAACTGCACTTGAAAAGATGTCGTGTTCCCAGAGATCTGTTGTGATCATCTACTTTCCCCTCCTCCTGTTTGAATGGATAATTCACCCCTTGTGCGATCTAACGAAATAGTAGGCTGGTCGACATCATCCATCACATGGAAGAGATTTGCGTCATCATGATTTCCCCAACTAACCATCTCGACAATGGCCCTAAGATGGCTCATCGATGTTCTGTAGTCTTGTGGCGGCGGTGGCTGATCCTGGCCTGTGCTGGGTCCTACTTCTTGTTGTTGGCTGGGACCTGTGGCTAGAGGTTAACTAGGTCCTGCAAGTTGAGTTGCAAGTGATCCAGTCATCTGTTCTTCTTCTTCATCTGGTTCCAGCTCTTCGCTAGTGCTCTTTCTTAGAGCTGGCGCCTTTAATAACTCAGCATAAGAAGCATTCTGGGCCTTTCGGAGGACATCATTTGTGTATCCCTGAATACCAGCCCGTCAGCAGAGTTTTTTGATAAGGCAGGGAAAAGGCAACGCCATCTTCCCTGACTTCCGTTCTTCGAATCACCTTAGGATCTCTATCAAATATAGATGGGGAAGATTAGCGTTAACCTTTCCCATCAACACTACACATCCCCTTGATGCATACGTAGATATTCTTTTCAAACTTTTAGTGGGGAAGAGATGATAGGTTCCAATTTTAAAATAAACCTGCTCTTCCATCGTCAGCTCACCAAAAGCTTTATCTCTGCTGTAAGCCTTCTCTAACCAATCCTTTCGCACATAAGGGTCTGATAAAGTAGATAACCAAGTAACATGGGGGCCTGAATTCAAAAGGTTTAACACCTCCAAAATCGCCTATGCAGAAAAGTCTACTATCACACCACAAATGTTAACCATGGTGCCTTGCTCCTTATTGTGCTAAAACAGGTATGTTTTACCTATGTACCAGGCACCGCACTTAGAGAGGACAGGCCACAAGGGAGATCCTTTAAGGTGATCCCTAATAGCCTCAGGAGCGAACTTTGCAAAATATTCGAAGTTTAGCTCCACAATCACAGCAGCGAATGTGGACTTCTCATGGATAGCCTGAACACACTTCGGGGGCAACGTGAGTTGTTGTCCTGGTTCAAGCGCAGCAGCAGCTCCTCTTTCTGCCTGCCCGAACAGTCCAGTAGGAGGTTCTTCTTGATGGATGTTGAATGATTGCACCTCCTATTCTGCATGTTGTCTGGCAGGGACTCATCTTCCACCTCTCCAAGGTTGTTTTGCTCCACCTTGAACAGGACCTCCTTGCTGTGCACATTTCGGGGCCATCTGCAATCACACGGGCCAAATTTTAGTAAGGTTGTTTTCCAAGTTAAGTTATACCTTACTACATGCCTTTAATTAAAGATCTTATGTTATTGTGTGATCATGCCCAAAAACTATAATAATGGGTCCTATAACTTAGGTGGATTTCATTTTAATCTCCCAGTGTACCTAAGTTCATATGATTTTTGGCACAATTTTTCTAAGTGTTAGTATTAATTACCCTAATTGATGTCCTTTGAGCGATGACAAATTTCAAAAAAGTTAGGCACTTTTCGGCAAGTGTCCCTCCCCCACGACTAAACTGAATGCTCCGGGTTCAAACAGGTTCAAACGGAATTAAAATCGGAGCACCAGTGCGCGAGATATGAGTGAAAAAGCAAAGGTCACACAATCGCAAGTCGCAGAGAAAAATTTCAAAAATTCCCCCCGCGTAAATGGCAAAATGATGCTAAGTGTTGCGGTGGGGGTTCCTATTTATAGATAAATAGGATGCAATATCGCGTACGGTACATTGCGTACACGATATCACGTGGGACGCGATATCACGTACGCGATATCCCATCCCCAGTGATGTGGGACACATGAAAAATACCGAATTTTTTATGATTTTCTTGAAATTAATGGTGTAAAACGAGGACATGGCAAGCATGAAGATATTCGAGGGTAATTTTATGGATTCGAGAGGCACTCTGAATGATAATGATGTGAATTTTTGCAATTAAAAATTTGGCGATTATGAAGAAAAGGGAATGT